>JACEGR010001384.1:0-171648 GCA_014170235.1 Listronotus bonariensis | reverse complement strand
CTATATATACATATAAACAAATGAATATTATTTAGGCAGTGAATTTGCATTCTTAATTTTTAGGTTGTTTGAGATATTTGTTATCTTTGTGAGTCTGTGTCTAAGTACGAGAGTGCCATAGGTGCCGGGTTTCTAATTTTAGACAACGCGGTAGTGCCACCACAAAAGTTATTTTTAAATAACTACTACAGAGATGTCTCCTCGGCCGGGGATCAAACCGCGCTCTGACTTTTCAGATCAAGGCTCTCTGTTCACTGCGCCTTTGGGGAGACAAGCATACGGGCTGGCATATTTTAGGCCGCGGTCTGAATTATGCTTACAGCGCTCATAGCGTACCAACACGCGTTCCGATTTGTGCTTTTCACGCTTACCATTAGCGTTGTGAAAGCTATGACGTCATACTCTAGTGCTGAGAGTACTCACGGGACAGATCGTTAGCACCGTGAGCATCGACGTTTTTTGGCGCCATTTCTTGGAATCGATGTATTGTGTCGGTGATTTCAATGTCCAAAATAAAATGTATCTATCGGGACTTTCCTCGATTGCGGAAATTGCTTGAAATCCAAGCAAAGTCTCATCTTCATTAGTTATACCACATACTACACTCATGTTTATATCAATAAATGCTTTCTTAGGTTATGTTGAACTTGTTGAATTCGTAAGCACACTCACATGTGGTCAGAATTATTAATACTACAGACGTTGGCGCGCTCACTTTGATTGGACCGCTTAGTTATAGAGGTCTATACATTGTAAATGCTGTGAGCAGAATTCGGACCGCGACCTTTAGTGTTAAAAGTTTTTTTTACTTAATTTAGTTTGATATGTTGAGAGTACCGGCTAGTTTACAAGACTTAAAAGTAAAAGCCAGTACTAGGTTTTTTTTCGCACTTTCGGGGTCATCCCACCCAGGTCCGACGACCGCCCCCCTAGGTGGTGCACTGCAGCCTGAAGGTTTATTGTACCTTGACCCCTAATCCTTCCCATTCACACACCATTCATTCCATAACTTGGATGCTTGCTGCTCGGTCCGTTCGTTCACCTCCGAGCAGAACACCGCGTGCCGTTGCCCAAAACCGGCAACGGCCCGGTCATCCATCCAAGTTATGGCGCGCACTTCACTGCTTAACTCCAGTGGTCGACGCTGCCGATACAACCGGTGCAGCCACAAGCGCGTCTTAGTACTAGGTTAAACATTCGTCCATAAATTCTGGCACCCACAGTCCCTGGTATTCACATTCAATTATATGTGACTTTTTTAAATAATAGGACTATGAAATTATTTATAACAAGGCCTTATAACATACACATCTATCAAGTCCCTATTAAAATAGATTTCCTTCCTTCAGGAAAATAATTGCGAAGAGTATGTGTCACTAGATTCGTTACTATTTTTCAGGTTCCTTCAAAGTTTATTGGAAATGATTCTGAAAAAATGGCCCAAGTATATAGAGCATATTTAAAGTAAGTAAAGATAAACCTTTTTATTATAAAACATACAATATAAGTCTATAATCATCTTAATCATGTTTACTATGCGATCGCGCATTTTTTGAATGAGATTGCTTAATATTGACGAGCGCCAACATTTTATTTTAACATTTAACTTATTTGAATATACTATTTTTTTATAAAACCATTATATTTTTAAAGATTTTTAACATTTCAAAGTTTTTTAAATGATAACATGAACATTTTAACTTAGGGACCCACTCAAAGGGTCAAAATATTGCATGGTCTCTGTTTCAATTATTGAGACTGCAGCGCAGAAGCTACACGATAAAATCACTGAAATAACAAACGGGATTGAAAAGAAAAGAAAGAAATATGAGTCGATTAAAAATAAGAAACTGGTCCAGCATTATTTAAGAGCAAAAAAGAGGAAGTTAGCAAGCTTACCCAGGACTACAAATATTTGATAAGAAAACTTCAATATTTAAAGGTAATATTTAGATCTAACTTTTTTTTTGTGTGAAACATGAGGGCAAATTTTTTAAATCCTTTTTATCATCCACACTTTGTACCATGTGATTTAAACTTTTTTCGCAAAAATTGCTCTAGGACCGACAGTTTTCGAATTATAAATTATGTAATAAGTTGTTTATCATTTTAAATTAAAAAAAAAGCATTGTTTTATATTAAAACCTTCGAATATGTTTTGCCATATACAAGGTGTTTTTAAACAGTGGTGCCAAAGTGCTATGGTAGAATCTTATTATTAAAATCGTAAAAACAGTTTTTATAAACATGGATCCGCACCTTTTTCGGATCGGATAGGATACAGACTGTTAAACTTTTAAAATTTCAAAAACATTTGTTTTTATAAAAAAATTAGAATAGATATAAGCGTTATTTAATTAACTTTTGTTGTTGTTTGTACATAATTGCTAATAAAAAATTATAAAACCTAATTTTAAAAGTTAAAGTTTCTGCAATGTTTCTTTTATGGTCTGGAAATATGCAATTAAGTGAATTTATATTTTTCTTTAAAACTTAACAAGTTACGAAAAAACTTAAGAGGCTTAAAAGATGTATTTTTATTTGCTTCATTTAAAGAAGGTAAAAAATACATTTTATTCATTTAAGTCAGTGGTGTACTTTTTGTTAGAAATATTCGTGTAGAGCCCCTTAAGATGCCACTGATCTTATTAAATGTGATTAGGATGGTAATATAAAGGATATTTTAAGATAATTACAAAAACCCTTTTTTTCCAAGTTTAACACCCTGTATATTAGGGTGTCAATTTCCCAAATCGATTTTTTAGCGATCGCCCCTGAATTTTTAATATATAGCCTAAAAAATATATCCAATGTAAAAATGCTCTTAATTCCTCATTTAAACCATGCCGAAATCATGTTGCTATTCCCATTTAAATAACATAGGATTTTTGGACTTTTTCCTTTTATTTTTTTTTTTCTCAGACACAAATAGACGGAAAACTCTACTTACCGCATATTCTGATGAGAAATTAAACGCTTTACAAAAAAGGTTTGTTACGAAATGTTCGATTAATTCGCTCCTTTAATAGTTATTTAGCGTCAAACGTTGACATCAGATTTAGTTGTGGCCATTCTCGGGAATTTAATTGTAAACCGGCATTTTTTAAATAAAACACATGGCCTTATTTTTTAAACAATAAGAGATAGACATATCAAATGTGGTATTTTCTTAAAGCTCTTTTATAATACCTATTTAATGTTGATGTAATATACAGAATGTTTTATTTAAAAATTCCGGTTTACTATTAAATTCCCAAAGATGGCCACAATTCAATCTTATCTCAACGTTTGGCGCTAAATAACTCTAAAAGGAGTGACTTAATCGAAAATTCGAAAAAGAACTTTTTTGTATAGCGTTAAATTTCCCATCAGAATATACGATAAGCAGATTTTTTATTTATGTGTGTCTGAGGAAAAAATTTAGGAAATAACGGACACCCTACTGTATATGGTAATATTCTAGTTAAATAAAAAAAAACACATTACAACAGCAATTAAACGTAAATAAGGCTTTTAGAAGGTATTTAGTTCATATCATATAAATTTGGCTTTCTCTTAGTATAGTTTATTTTATAATAAAAAATACTTGTAGACTTGTCTTGCAACCGATTTTAATAACAACGTGGACAGAACCAACATTGATAGGAGAAATCCCTTTAAAATCCCGGTACGTATTCGATGGCAGTTATACAAGTACTGGCTGAGCCAGTATGAGACTTATATGAAGGAAAAAATGGATGATTTGATTGCCGAATATAAACCGATATCCAAAAGGTTCTGTAAAGCTCAAGATAAAAATAATTTAATCATTATGAAAAACCAAAAAGTCATTGGGATGACTACCACATCAGCTGCAAGATTACATTCTACGATTAAAGAACTTAAGTGTCCCATTGTTATAGTTGAAGAGGCAGCAGAAGTATTGGAGGCTCATATAATCCCAGTGGTGACAGGTAAAGTACAGAGTATTCCATTTAAGAGGAGAAACGGCATATTTTCTGACTTTCCCTGTATTTTTTAAGAAATTCAAGATAGTCAATTGATGTATTTTAGCTCATAAAATTTTAAAATTATAATAAAAAACAATTGCATGAAAAACAAAAGACTTATGTCATAAATGTTACGCATTTTAAATGAAGTGAGTGGCCAAAACACTTAGTATGTAACGCCAACCAACCTAGATACATATATAAAAAAAAGTGCTCTATTTATTATTACATTTTTGGATTCAGTGGTCAATTCTATGTGTTTTTTTTTCAGGGCACTATATGTCAATATTTATCTGTTTTTGAGTTAGAGACGCTAAAATAATCAGTAAATGATCAGTTTTTTTATTATAAAAACAAAAGGGTCTATTTTCTATATATGTCAACTTTCTTAATTAAAAATGGAACACCATGTATATTTTTTACAATCTTAAAATTCAATCTTTTCTCTCTAAAAAATGTATCGTAAGGAATGGTTATTACAAAAAATTATAGATTTATTGATCTTTAAAAACTAAAGATAATGGAATCCAAAAATGTAATATTAAATATGGTGTATCATTTAAAAAACGCAACAATTATGGCATATGTCTTTTGTTTTTATGCAGTTGTCTTTTATTACGATTTTCAAATGCTCCAAGCTAATATACATCGAATGGTTATCTTAAATTTCTTAAAAAATATAGTATACAGCAATACATTTTTTTTAAAATCTCGGCTAAACAAATTAACAGTGTGAATTGTCCTAGCTAAATAGGATGCGTGTGTATGGAGGGAACCACCTCGAGTTACTATTACTTACTTACTTTTTTATTTGGTTCTAGAACATTGCCAACATTTAATACTCATAGGAGATCATCAACAGTTGAAACCGTCTACATCTGATTATGATATTGAAACCCGCTATAAACTTGGTGTTAGTCTTTTGAAAGAATGGTGAGAAATAATATTCAGTGTCACACTCTAAACGTCCAACATCGAATGCGTCCTGAGATATCGAGTTTAGTCACTCCTACCATATATCCAGTATTGCACGATCATGACTCTGTAAAAGATTTCCGCCAATCAACGGTGTAGACAAGTGCCTCTACTTCATAACACATGGTGAACAAGAGCAAGGGGCTGGTGACTCTAGCAAAAAGAACGTCCATGAGGCTAAATTCTTAATTGAATTGGCTGTTTATCTTCTTAAAAACGGATATAAACCCGAAGAAATCACGATATTAACTGCTTATCTTGGACAAGTGGGTACTTTAATGCAAGAGCAAAAGGATTGCCAATATGACCAAGTAAGAAATGTCAAAATTACGTCTGTAGACAATTTTCAGGGTGAAGAGAATAAAATTATTTTGCTTTCTTTGGTAAGAAGCAACCCATACAAAAAAATTGGATTCTTATCCATTGAAAACAGGGTATGTGTAGCTCTTTCCAGAGCTAAGGAAGGCCTGTATGTTATTGGAAATATGAATCAGCTTAGTTTATATAGTAAGGTAAAGTATACTTTTTATAGATATAAATTCTTGTAGAGTAACATCTCTTCCTCTATATACATTTCTTGTACCTGACAGTACGTTGAGCCACTGGCTTCCATTCACATGGTATTCAACTTTTAAAAGTGATAAAAAATTGTGAATATACAGGGTGAGGTTTTTCAATGTTTAGTGAAGGGATCTCAGAAACCGTTGCAGCTACAGAGACGGTTAAATGGGAAAAGAATTGCAGTTTTTAGAGCTTAGTTTAAATCACTTTTTGTTTCATCCAAAAAAATCATGGCTTAGTAGATACTTTGAAAAAACAGTTTTTCTGTAGCTCAGTTTATATTAAAAATAGAAAAAAGTTTAAATAGGAAACTTGTAGATAATTATCTTCTTAATAAAAAGGTTAAATCCAATATTTAATATATTAGTCCGCTTTTAAGCTATGACATAAACTTGCATTTATTTAAATGAAAACACTAGTTGGCTATGACATTTTTAAAAAGGCCTTTTTATAAGCTCTTTAACGATGTATATCAAGATATAAAATAAACTGGTACTGTTAAAAATTCCTTTTCTTTTTTTTTTTTTTTACAGCTTTTCCAATAAATATTTTAGTTGTCATATTCTTGTGAGACTTAGTTTACATAACAATAATTATTTAGGATTATAGGTATAAGCTTTGAGCCATAAGGCAACAAATTTGGTTTTAAAAGGTATAGCCTGGGCGTAGGCAATAATAGTGGAATTTTCGATAATTTTTGAAAAGTAATGTTCCTTTTTTACTTAGTTTAATTTAAAGCACTATTGCAATTATTATAGTAGTAAATTTAGTAGTTAAATCAATTTCTACCTAATTGTAAGTTTTTTTTTATTTATTTTAATCAATTCAGTTTCTTTTTAAGGTTTTAACACATTTAAAAAACTGTTAATGTCTCGTTACACGTTTTAAAAAACTTTTAAATATAAAAACTTAACTATTTTTTAAGGGTTAGTATTTAAAATTATTTATTAAAAATTTATGAAAATGCTCTTTTTTTTAATTAATAGATTTTAAACATTTATAGTACTGATGAGATAAAAGAATATCATTGGCAATAAAACAAATTCAATTGTTTAGAGCTTAATTACATTAAAAACTAATTTAAAAGTAATTATGTTCAAAACTACGTTTTCTTTTAAATTTAAAGTATATCTTGTTATAGATCGTTAAGGAGCTTATAAAAAGGCCTTTTTAAAAATGCCATAGCCAACTATGGTTTTCATTTAAATAAATGCAAGTTGATGTCGTAGCTCAAAAACGGACTACTATATTAAATATTGGTTTTTACCTTTTAAATAAGTAGATAATTGTCTACAAGTTTCCTATTTAAACTTTTTTTCTAATTTGAATAATAACCGAGCTACAAAAGAAAAAGATTTTTGAAAAAAATGTTTTTTTCAAAATATCCAGTAAGCCATGATTTTTTGGACGAAACAAAAAGTGATTAAAACTCCTCCCCATTTACCCCCATTACATCTCTGTAGCTGCAGCGGTTTCTGAGATCCCTTTACTAAACATGGAAAAAAACTCACCCTGTAGGTTCGAATCCTACTGATTGCGCCAAATTGTTGTTTTTATACCAAAAATGTAAGCTTTAAAATTAAGACAAAGCTTAATTCATATACTTGCGAAATACGATTTGCGAAAGATGTTCTGATTGGTCAATTTCTAACGACTTTCGAATGTTTCGTTAGAAATTGACCAATCAGAACACGTTTCGCAAAACTGATTTTGCAAGTATATGAACTAAGCTTAATATGATAACAATCTGCTAACAAGTTATCTAAAATTGCTACAATTATGTGCTTAAATACTAAATAAAATGGTAGTTTTGGCCGCCTATTTAACTGGACGTTGTCACTGTTGTAATTAAGTAACCAGAACTAACCAAAAGAAGGATAGCCATCCTAACCAGAACCAACAATATCCCTATTTAAAAATGTGTGTTACAAATATTTATGTTAAATTTGGTAAGGTGGTTATATAACCACTCAAATCGTATTATGGTCTCCGCAATATGACATATGGAATAAATCTATTGAAAGAGTGCAAAGAAAATTTTTAAGTACGTACTTATTTTTTAAAAAGTTTGGTTTCTATCCTAATCAAGGGTACAACCATTTGGCCTTATTAGATCTTTTTCATAGATTATCATTAGAAAACAGACGGATAAAGATGTGTCTAGTTTATTTGTTTAAGTTATTAAGTAATAAAATTAATTCCTCTGAATTATTAGCAAAACTTCCATTTTCCATAAAATATAGCAATACCAGACCAAAAAGAGTTTTCTATTTGGACTTTCCAAGGATAAATACATTTAAAAATTCTCCAATTTACCGCATGTGCGCCTTATTTAATGAATATATGAGTGATTTAGATGTTGATAACACCAACCTAAATCAATTTATAAAAAATGTGGAGGAAAAACTCTACTTGTCACAAGCAATTGTCTGATATTCTGTATTTAGTTTTGTAAATAATAGTTCTATTTTATTAGTGTACAGTAGTATAGTAGTATAATTGACTAAGTTTTGTGATATAATGGTTGGGTATATGCACATATGTTTAAGATCTATCTATATATTTTTTATGATTTGTATTGTTCCTTAGACTAGGTGGTATCTGTAAATGGTAAAGCTGTAGATACTGTATATAAATAAATAAATAAATTATTAAACACATATTTTTCTAACCCTTCGTTGGGAATCAGTTTTGGTAATATTTTGGAAGGGTACATCTTAAATCTTCTATCAACATTTTAAAAATGTATTGTTACAGAGACTCTATTTAATTTTATTAAACAGAATAACTTCTCTTACTAAATTTTTTAATTCAAGAATTTGTATTGGTTTGTAGCTTTGGCGAAAAATAAAACATTCCTTTGATATCCAAGACGCTCTAGGCACTTCTTTACCACTAAAGTGCCAAAGGCATGGTAAAATATCTTATGTACAAAATGCTGAGGACTTCGATGATATGGTGCCAAACGGAGGTTGCAGCAACTTATGCAAGGAAAAGTTGTCTTGTGGACACAAATGCCAAAAACACTGTCACAACGACGATCTCTTACATCAAGAATATAAATGTAGACAACCATGTTCAAGGTACTTTTAGGTGTAGTTCTGTTTACTCAGATCTTTATTATTTAGTAGCCCCTGACTTTTCTTTAATAACTGGGGCACATATTCTTTTTTTTAGATCAGCATGCAATAATTCGTCTCATAAATGTCAAAAACAATGCTACCAAGATTGTGGGTTGTGCATGTACAAACTTCCACAAAAATTGTCTTGTGGTCACTATATCAAATGCTTCATGGAGGAAATGGAAGATTACCGATGTGAAGAAATTGTTTGGATCAGACTGTCATGTGGACACAAACTGGCCGTTAATTGTAACGAAAATGATAGTGATTTTGAGGAAGATTTAGACTGCTCCGCATGCAGAACCAAGCAAGAACAGAAACACGCTACAATTACTAGAGATGAAGATTTAGAAGAAATAGAAGGTTATACAAGAAATATAAACTTGCTAGATACATTAAGTGATGAAGACATTGATGTTGAGTTTGAAATTCCGGAAAAAGTAGTTTTTGATAAAGATGAAAGGAACTCTACATTTAAGGGATTTCAGAGTGAAGTAAAAGATATGGCTCAGTCGTCTAGAATGAATAGTCCTATGAATAGTGAAACAACTGAAAGTAGTGAAGAATATTCAGAAGAAGAATCAAACGTTTCTGATGATGAAGGTAAGTTTGTTATTGCAATTTTTTTAAAATATCTCCTGCATTTCCTTAAAATGGATAAAGCTATTAAACACACTTTAAGCGCTTGTATTGTTTAATTTATTATCAGTCAATAATAATAATAGACTATTGAACAATTTATTATTATTTATTACAAAAGGCGTAAAAGGAATTGTAACTTAAATTCTTTTTGAAGGCTAATATTTATAAAAGGTACCTTATGTTCTGTTACATGTTATCTAATTTAAGTTACCATTAACAGGGTGTTACAGAATGTTGTTAAGAAATAAAATATGGCAGATTCTGCATCAGAGAATATAAAAAAGTTCATATAAACATGGGTCCAAAAATTTTTCATTCTCAAAATACAGGGAGTTAAACTTTTTAAAAAACTAAAAGTTTCGAAACCACCTATTTTAGTAAAATGCTTAGACTGGGCATTAACAATATTTAAATAAGTATTTATTGTTGTTATTTCAGAATAGCTAATTGATTTTTAAAATAAAAATTTTCCGCAATGCTTTCTTTTATGGTCTAAAAATATGCAATTAAATGGAGTTTTTCTCAAAGTAAACAAGATACAAAAAAAAAAAATAAGAGATCTAAAAGCTGTATTTTTATTTGCTGTTTATATAAACTTTTTGTCATGTTTTTAGTAGTAGAATCTATCCATAATTTTTCTTAACAACATTCTATAACACCCTGTGTTTTTTTACGCCAAACTAAAAATATCAACTTAGTTCTAAAATGCCAAAAATGCTGAATCAAGTATTGCTTTGGATGTGACTTTTACAGTCTTGTAGACCTAACTACTTTTTAAGAAAATAATCTCCTTGTAGATTAAAGATAATAATATTCTCAGCAGAGGAAAATTAATTTCTGGGAAAATTGCAATATAAACTATATAATTGAAGAAAATGATAGACAGCAAGTATTCTTCAAGTTCTTTAACATTGCTACATATTCGAAAAACCAAACCAAAGGATGAAAAAGGAAATTGTGAATAAAACCTAAATTGTTAATTGTATTTTATTTTGTTTTGCTTTCTGTATTACTTTATAAGTTTTAGTGTTTTTACATTATGCTTTAAGACTGCAGTTATGGACAATTAGCATATATAGCAGACATTACCCTTATAACTGTCTTTACTAAATACTTATACTTAGTTCTCTTTTTATATCGTTTTTAGTGTTAATAAGAAATTTTTATGACTGTTTCTACAAACCAAAGTTAAAAGCATTATACTAAAAGTATTTTATCTATATTTTTTTGATGTATGGTTGTCGATACATTTTGTTCTGTAAAACTTGTTAGAATACATAGATCAATGAAATGTTTCTATAAGAAGAGAAAAATATGTACAGTTGTGAATTATATCAATGTTGCTTTTGACATTTGTACGACAGGTGGGTCACAACTATACATACCTATTTTTAGTTTTACATCTGTAAATTGTTTCTATATACCAGTTGTTTTTTATATTTTTCTTATTGTAAAGATAAGACTGAAAAACTTTACAATGTGATGTCAAAGACTAATGGTTAGATGGCAAGATATGTAATCTTTTAAATTACCATAACCATTCATGTGATATTTTTAAGAATTTAAAATTTTAAAAAAGGTAAATTATATCAATCTTTGGATATTACTTGTATTATAATTGCCTACTCAGTATTACAAGTTTTTTGCCTTTATATTCTGTTAAATTGTTCCTGTATGTTGTTTATTTTTATACTTATTGCATTGTGTTTTCAAATAAAAATATTTTTGTCAAATGCAGTCTTTAATTGTTCTTGAGATATGTTAAAAAAACTAAGATTTTGTTACTTGAATGGCTAAATTGTAGAATAAAATTATTGTTAAAAAAAATCATTTATTAAAAAAAAACTCTTACAAATTAACTTATATTATCACTGGTATTTTCAACAATCAAGTCTGTATCTTCCAGACACTGAAAAGATTTGAATTGAGTAGCGATTCTATCTTCCAACTCATTTAAAGTCTCATTTTTAATACACTCTCTAATTTTGTTGAAAAATCGTAACATATGGTGAACATTATGTATCATTATTAATACAGACCCTAAAAGCTCCTGTACTGTTAAGAGATGGTGAATATATCCACGAGAATATCCTGCACAAGCAATACATTTACAACCCAGTAGCAGTGGTCGAAAATCGTCTGCAAACTTAGTTTGTCTCAGGTTTACTTCATAAGATTCCGATTCTTCTTCTGCATCAATGGCAAAAATAATTGCAGCAGAACGTTCAGTTAGAATTCTACAGTATGAGGTATCAAATAAATCAATACCACAACTAACCAACTTTAAAATATTAAGTGGACTCCAGCAGCCTTGTACTACTCTTAGTTTTTCAGGAGGAAGTCTCTCAAGTATACATTCTACTACAGGTCTTACTTCAGTAAAAGGTAAAAATTCAACTTCTGGACCATTATTATGAAGACCATCAATAAGATAGCCATGGACATGGGAATCATTGGGTAATATCAATTCAAGGCATTTTCTACGTGATTGTAAACAATATCCGCCAGCAATTGGTGCAATAACAAAAGCATCTTGAAGTGTTTCTGATTTCTTGTGACGATCTATACACTGTTTGTTAAACGCGACTGTGTTTTCCAGAGCCTTAAGAATACGTTTTTGAGAACTAGACACAGTTGTATCTCCATCAGATAGGAGTGTGTACATATCAGGCTTAAAACTTTCAATCATATCCATATATTTGTCACTGTCATACATTACTTTTCCGTTCTTTGTAAAAATAGGTACTTTTTCCCTAACATGGTGTCCTTGCTTTGTCAAGTTTGAGGGATCATGTAGAGTAACGCAAGTTAAACTTTCTTTACTACCTACAAAATCCGAAACTCTACCATCATACAGTCGTATAGCATCTTGATAATTGTGCATGCTGACCAATGGAATTTGAAGAATTTGTGGGGATGTACTAACCAGCTTAAAGACTTCATGGGTAATATGAGGAATGTGTCCCCCTTGCGTGTGCAGTAATGCCAAGGGTGTTTCTAATTCTATTCCTGGTTTTCCCTTAATCTGACTAAGGTCTCCTAGTCTTGGAGCACGTTGAGATACAGATTTTACGGTGAATTTCATTATCAGTTAAATACTTTTAATACAGTCTTTTAGTAATACTTCTAAAAATTGTAAAAAAGTTAAAATTTTGATAACACAAAACAACACCTGACAGCAAAGAAATCAAAAATCACTGAAAATTTTTAACAATTTTAAAATATATAAACCCAATGAACAAGTGTTCGTTAAGGCACTTTTAAATCACAGAAGATCAACCAGTTTCAAATATATGGTCTAATTCCAACATAGCAACGGTTGCTTGTTTAACCCGCTGAAAATTGCTTTATATCAGCGAACCGGCGCTCAATCAAAAAACGGGGATTAATCGATTTCTGACTTTCCACTGTTGCCGGTTTATACTTCTACTAGTCGACTTTTATTGGCCAATTTCATAACATTTTTTTAGTTTAAAAATGTTTACTGGTTCATGCAAGTGGAGGATGGAGAGCTCATTTACAGTTTAAATTTTGTTTCTCGTTTGTGACTTGACTTATTTTTTTTTTTTGGTGAAGATTAAGTTTATTTATTTTATTCTTTATAGCTATAAAACAATTATGGGAATATCGTTTCTAACAAAAGTACTTGGACTTTCCCTGCCTGCATTAGCTAAAATAGCGGAAACAATGTTTAGTGACCAATTTTTGGTGTATACTAACATAGGTCTTTCAACGGTTCTCTCTGGTCTGGGAGATATTATAGAGCAGAAGTATGAAATGCTAAATAACGAACTGCCTGCCTGGGACAAAACTAGAACTAGAGATATGGCTCTAACAGGTACCACAGTAGGAGTAGTGAACCATTACTGGTATAAAGTGTTAGATCATTTTATACCTGGTTCTTCAGTTGCCTTAGTTTTACAGAAAATTCTAGCAGACCAGATTATAGGGTCAACATTGTCAATTTCCACATTCTTTGGAACATTGGCATTGCTGGAAGGTTCCACAATGGACCAATTTAAGAATGAATTTAAAAATAAAGCATGGAAACTTTTTGTTGCAGAATGGATGATTTGGCCTCCTATACAGTTCTTAAATTTTCATGTAATATCAGGAAAATATCGAGTATTATTTGACAATTTTATTTCATTAGGATATGATATTTATACTTCTCGAGTTAAACATCATGATTCAATAAATTTAGATTGTAAAAGTAGATAAATTGTAAAGTGGTGTATACAGTAAGCTTAAAAATACGTTTCGTGAGGAAGAAGAGTGTTAAAATCTATTTCCACAATAATTGATTACCTAAGAAATGTATCTTAACTGATGTCTTAGATACTTTTAATCCTTGTTTATAGTATTATAAATAAAAGACTTTTAAAATGAAATGAAACCAAATAATGATTTAATATTTAGATATTTAAATGATAACAAAAAAAATTAGCCAAAATAGGTACAGAAATAATAGTAACATTTAAATTTGTTTAGTTTTATTTGTTTAAAAGTAGTGTGTTGGTAAAAAAACTTAATCTGTATGGTACAGAATTTGGCTTCTATTGTAACCTTATGCCATTATCAATTTCCACAGTAAGTGGAATATTTTTTTATCCACATGTACTTATCATAACAATTTTTTATGTTAATGCTAAAGTACTTAATATTTTAGTTTTTTTTTATCTGAGAAATTTACTTTCTTTTTAACATGATTTTTCATGCATTGGAAGATTGGGGGAAAGTTAGATTATTTGTCTTTTTTCAGTTCGTATACTTTAGGAAATTCAAATAATAGCTAAGTTGTTAATATTTTGTTATTTGACAATGATGCAATTTTATAATACTTTGCGCACTTTATATTGAGAATATCACCTAGTAATCAACTATTGATACTGACATTTTAAGCCAAATAAAATACATTTAAACCAATGTGCACAAAGTATAGGTCTTAAAAAATGTAAATAATAATTTATGTAACAAGTGCATGAAGTGATCCTTTTTTTTTTTTGGAATGGGAAGTTAGACAGCATGAGCCGTTAGGCGAGTGCGGCAATTCCATGAGCAAAAAAGACACTCTATGGATGTGTTACATGCTACTATATTTTTTCCACGACCATATAAAAATTTCCCAAAATACCATTTTATACATGTTTTACTTATTTGAACTTTTTAATTTTAATTTTTGCAGCACAGCTATTATATTGCAACAAAAATTCATAGCCTCCCTATTTTTTAAGAGACAGTTATCCTCTTTATTACCATGCATTTATTATTTAATTTTAGAAAATTATATGTACCCAATTTTTGTAGAAATAATACTAAAACAGTATTAATTTCTTTTCAATTTCTTAGGCATCCAAATTCATTATTACTATTAATTTTCAATAATTTCTATTAAATTTTTTGCAAACTCAAATTTTAAAACTAGTGACACATGAACTAAAAGAAATAATGACGAAATTAAAGGTAACCGTGACCGTTTGGTTCAGTTGATGTCGCGCTTACTGTTACGTTGCATAAATTGATATTTAAGTTTATTGTAGTAGGCACTGAAACAAAAACTAATTCAAAGTGTAAAAAACTTTGAAGTGTTAAAAAGGTTTTCTTAACACTTTATGTAGTGTATTAGAATAGAGTAAGTACCTACTTTGACTTCATGTTAACAATTTAAAAAAACAGCTTTTTTTTTAACGGTTGTGGAAAAAATATATTTAAGGTTTCTCAGTGGGTTCTGGTCAACGCCTATACACACAGTATGTATGTATCGTTCTTGGGTTCTGGTTAGTTATTTAAGAAAACCAGGGATGGCTTAAAGAACGGCTGTATGTTTTAATTTCTATTAAAATTAGTTAACCTTGTACAGGGTGTTTCCAAACAAATGCGAACATTTTTGAAAGCTGATTTCTTGTTCAAAATAAAGGGGAGTTTGCTTTATAAACGTGGGGCCAAAACTCAAGCATTAGGAAGATAGGTATCACAGAAAAATAAAAATTGTCTTTATTTTTTATTTTAAAAACAAAATGGGTATTGTGTTTAGAATATCAAGTAATATCAAATAAATAAATATTACAAATACCTGAATAGGTGACAGCAGATAATAGATTTTTTATAGTAAAATTTTTTCCATCCGCAGACATGCTTTGGTTTAAATTTATTTTTTTTATTTAAAATTGGTAGAGGTTTAATGGAAATAATAAAAGAGTTACAACAGTTTAAAAGTTTCTAAATAAATCAGGCTACCATAATTTATTTTTTTTTTTGATGTCATTACCTAAGTCACTCTTTAGATTAGGTGAGTAAGAGTAATAGGGGTAACATATTTCAACCACTTCCATTAATCCTAAAAAGTTCAAAAATATTAAAAATTTCATTATTTTAGTGCTTTTCGTTTTTAAGATAAAAAATAAAAACTGTATTTTTCAGTCCTTTTTGTACCGCGATATCTCCCTAATGGTTGACTTTTAACCCCATGTTTATAAAGCAAACTAGGTACTCTTTATTTTTAACAAGGAATCACCACCTAAAATGTGTATTTAAATTTAAAAAAAAATTTTTTTTGAATGTCTTATTTCACTCACAATTTAACACCTAGTTTAATGTGCAAGTAAAATGGGAGTTATTGATATTTGATAATGGCGGATTTAAAATATCTGTATATATATTTTTTTTTTGGGTCCCAAATTGCTCGTTGTATGTAGAAATCAAGCGTTGGATCGATTTACGATATTATGCTATGTTGCCAAGCTGTGACATTCGTAATGCACGTGGTAAAAGAGGTCGATGACATCAAAGTTAGTTTATAGTTTATAGGCTTGCGACATATCCTCATCTTTAGGCAGTTGAGGTCGGGGACGAGAAGGGCACTTCTCGAGAAAGTTGGCAAGACTGCAAAAATCCGAAGATCAATCCAGTGGCGTTTAGAATTTGCGCTTTTCATTTTGCATAGCTTTGGAAGTGATATTTGTTGAAAGATCTAATTCCAAATGCTTTTTATTTAAAGTAAACGAATTTACAACTTAATAACAATTAAAAACTGTTGTGTAAACGGTTGTTCTACTAATACAATAAACTGTATATCTCCGGCACTGAACAACATGGCCGAAAAATGGGAGATGTGACCCATAACACGTCAAAGCAATATGGCCGAATGTCGTGACCTTATATAGACCGACTTTGTATATAAGGTCACGACATTCGGCCATATTGCTTTGACGTGTTATGACGTCACATCTCCCATTTTTCGGCCATGTTGTTCAGTGCCAGAGATATACAGTTTATTGTATTAGTAGAACAACCGTTTACACAACAGTTTTTAATTGTTATTAAGTTGTAAATTCTTTACTTTAAATAAAAACATTTGGAATTACATCTTTCAACAAATATCACTTCCAAAACAATGCAAACTGAAATGCGCAAATTCTAGACGCCACTGGATTGATCTTCAGCTTTGATTTTTACCCAGTCTTGCCAACTTTTCTTCGAGAAGTGCCCTTCCTTGCGTCCCCGACCTCGAACCGCCTAAAAGTTGAGGGTATGTCGCAACCTTATAAATATCCTTGCTTATATAGACCGACTTTGAATGACATAACATTACATATGAAAATACGAGGTTAGGTTTAAGATAACCTTATTGTAATTGAGTGTTTTTTAATACATTTTCCCTAAAATAATGGCATCGCCTTTGGGAAAAATCCGTCTAACGTCGCCACCGGGCTTAATGAAACTAGTGAATAAGATGTTTAGTGACAAATTTTTACTTTATACCAACGTAGGCCTTTCATTATGCCTGTCTGGTCTAGGAGACATCATAGAGCAAAACTATGAGATGTATAGTAAAGATCTGACCGCCTGGGATAAAGGCAGAACTATAGATATGACTCTATCAGGTACCACAGTTGGAGTAGCAAGTCATTACTGGTACAAAATATTAGATAGATCTATTCCAGGGTATACAGTACGCATAGTTTTAAAGAAAATCTTAGCAGATCAAATAGTAGGTTCTCCAATATGCATCTCTACGTTTTTTGGGACAATGGCAGTATTAGAACGCTCAACTTTTGAAGAATTCGTAGAGGAAGTTAAACATAAAGCTTGGAGACTCTATGTAGCAGAATGGATGATTTGGCCGCCTGTACAGTTTTTAAATTTTTATGTTTTATCAACGAAATATCGCGTTTTATTTGACAATTTAGTTTCTTTAGGGTATGATGTTTACACATCCCGAGTAAAACACTTTGATCCGTCTAAGAGTGAAAAAGTGATTCTTGATTTTCTTAGATAGGTAATTTAAGTGTATAAAACAAGCTCATACATAATACATTATTTTGTGGGACATACTTAATATTATTGTTTGGTATTTGACCATTTTACGTTTTTGGTGTTTTTTTTGTGTTTTTCTAAAATTATTAAGATTTTAATAATATAAAAATCAAACATTTACATTTTGTGACTATACATATAGACAATAAATTATTTATAAATATATAAAGATAACATATAAAAAATAGTAAATATTTTGCTATTTTTGTCTATAGTAATTTGTTGACTTTCTTTTTAAAAATAGTGTATATTAAGGTTTAATTTAGTTTAATTTTTTAAGCAGCTGGTTTTGCTCCAAATTTATTAAAGAAAAAAAATAGTAGAGATCTTTCTATCTTTTAGAACATATTTTTGAGCTTGTTGGATACACCACATAATAATATTAGTTTTTGTATATCTGTGATACAAAAATATTCAAAGAAATGTATTTTGCATGTTTAAGAGGGCAACAGGTTGACCTAGCTTTAAGTGCCAAGCTCAAAGAGTATAGTTTTCTGTGATAGTAAACTTACTTAGTAAAATCATAGACATGTTATATGTCATTCTCTCGGTTATACTTTTCCACAAAAAGTATTTACCTTAATATAGCATATCACAATAAAAAAATTCCATAGAAAATAGAGAATAATTGCAAGTTGCCCTATTAAGCTTGAGAATTATTAATGCCGGTCTTATTTAAATAGTGCTTGTACCCATAATTTAGAGTTATTGCAAATCATGTCGACAGTACCGTTAACCTAAAAAAAGGAGGAAAAAATTTTAGAGGATTTTCTTTATTGTTTTGTGTTGTAGGGATTTGTATAACACAATTACAGAAATACATTTAAAAAGCAAGGTTTTTAAGTATTTTTACTTCTAATAACTATTCGATTTTGTGGTTGGCTGCCGTTCGGTTAGACGAACAGTTCCGAAGTTAAAATAAGACCAAAATAAGGCACTACCTAAAACCGACATAAATAAAGCCAGGCACTATACTTATTGAGGGAGCCCTTATCCTACCATGCATCTGCGCAAGCTCAAATGTCAAAATAAGGTCGGTATTATTAATGCCGGTAGGCCTTAATTTTTCACTGTGTAATAATTCCCTAATAACTTTTCTACATGGGTATTATCAAAGGTAATTCCAAAACCCAAAATCTGTGAGTATTTATTAAATTTTTGTAATGTCTCAGATTCTTAAGTTACATGTGTTCACTTTGTTAAAAACTAATAGTACTTAATAAAATGAATTAATCTTAGATTTTTGCGAATAAATACACATTCAACCTCTAGATGTAATACTGATGAGGATGTAATTTGTATATGATCTTGTCTAGGTTTGAATTCTGAAATAACCTTTTATGTTGTGATGCCTTATAAAGATTTAATAAATGTTGATGTTTTATTTTATAATGGTGTGTTTATATCTCATACTGTGGTTTTTATTAAACTGACTAGACTTTGTATGTGTCCTTCACTAGACCACTTAGAATACTGTTCCCGTGCATGGGTAAGGGCCTTTCAGTAATACCCTTTCAGCTTATACCTAACTAGAGGCAGACTTGCAGCTTGGTCATATCAATAACATATGTGAGAGTAAGAACATAAGTCTAGTACTATTCTGTCTAAGTGCTCAAGCTACAGGCAAAATATTTAGAACTAACACTATTACTTTGTTCCTTTGCTTAGAAGTGATATCGTAGCAACTTTAGTGTTTTTGAACACTAAAAATAACATCGTGAAACTAGTTTAACACTGGTGCATGCTGATTGGTTAAAGGGAAGGGTGTGCCTTTTCTCCACATTGCTTTCTCAGAATTTTGTAATAAATGATATAATATTATGTTTATCTAAATCTAAAGTAATATAAAACAGAACGTTGAGGAGAAAATTATCAGTGTATAATAAAAATACATAAACACTTAAAAGACGGCTTTATTTGTAAACTTTCAAGTTAGATAAAATACTTGTTTTTCAAGTACATCTTATTATAACACAATTGTTTTGATATTTGTGGCCATCTCCAGTTTGACCCTAATAATGATGCCCTCCTTGTTCATGTCCGCCATGATGACTTCCTTGCCCTAAAGTTGAGGTAAAATAAATTTAATTTTATTTAAAAAATGTTTTTCTTTAGGTATTATTTCTTTTAAATTTAGTATTCTGGTACATATGGTGTTTCAAAATTTATCACAGACATTTAAAGGTCGTATTTATGACTTATGGCATCAAGATTAGACTTTTTTCAATAAATATTGAAATAAATTGCACCCCGTCCAAACTACAGTCGTCGTAAGTTGTTTAAAAATAATAATAAAAATATGCGAACTATTTGATTTACTGCATTTTTCTGATACAATTAACGGTTTTGGAAGACATCGCTGTTGAATAAAAGAAAAGCAATTGACATTAAAAATCAGGAAACAAATACACAGGCTAATAATTTTGTGTTAAAAACCCATATTGCGTAAATAATTGTTGATATTTTGTTTTATTTTTTCTATGGGGTAGTCCAACTTACGGCGACAACTCGGAGGGTGTGCATTTTAGTTCATACAAAAAAGAAGGTCTTATTTTGAGCTCAAAAATACGTACTGAATTTACACCCTGTACTTAAGTTAAGTAGGAAACCACATATTTTTATAGGCTATATTCCTCTGAGGGTAGAAGTTGAGACATTATTTACGAATTGTATAGGGTGTTTATTTATATTTTGAAACCCAATTAAAACCATAATTAAAAAGATTCTTGTATAAAAAAATGGAGAGGTAATTCTTTTTAATGGAACATCCTATTAATATATATCTTATTATAGTATATTCAAAAGGTCTTTAAGCTTAGTGCGGTAGGTATAGTAGAAACTATATCTACTATTTTTTAGATTTGCGTGGCAATATTTTCAAAACTATTAAAGATAGAAATATTAAATGTTGTATTTTTTAAAATCTCTTTGAAATACCTTTTTAATGGTGTCACAATAAACAAAGAAAACCATTTAAAGAAGTTTACCTCTTCATGTTTCTTAACTTTTTTATTATGCTCAAAAGATAATAGATAAAAAGCGAAATATACTTTTACACAAGAATTTAACTTCTATCCTTCTTAGGTATCGTTGTAAATGGGTGCCAAAATGTAAATAAAAACCCTGTACATAGACATACCGTGACCACCGCCTTGATGTCCCCCTTGTCCATGACCGCCTTCTCCAAATCCGCCTTGTCCATGTCCTCCTTGGTGTCCACTTTGTCCTGAAATTAAGGTAAAATTAGTTTAATTTTTTTCTTAAGTTTTATTTTTTAAGATAATGTTTTTTAAATTACTTTATTTCAAACTTTGTGTGCCGTTTTCAAGGTAGTGCATGGGGGTAAAGTATTATCAAAATCGTACTTTTTTTAACTAGAAGTTGTTATTTTCGTTTATTTTAATTAAAAATTAAACTTGACCTTTTAATAAATAATATAAATTCCTTGAAATATCAACTGAAGAAAAAGATAAATTTTACACCACACTAAATCGGGCCTCGTGTGTATTAACTTTGGAAATTTTCGGATAACATTTTTATTTTTTTTTGTGTCTCTAAATATAAATACATACCATTTTCGTCATGGTTTTATCGCTAATATCTAATAATAAATCAATCAATACAAAAAGTTTATTACTATTATTTATTATTTTTTATATTTATAGTATTTTGGAAATGTCCTCCACATATGTCAAAAAAATCCGAATTGGTATAAAATAAATATGCTTACGTGTTTTCTTAAAATTTTGACACTCTGTAGTTTGAAAGCTATGAAGTTTAAAACATATAGTCATAGCACGTTTTTTATTTATTTTTCAATGAAGAATCACTCCCTTAAGTTTGTCGGTAGAGTTTTTGGACATCCTGTATAGACGGGTTGACCAAATTGGCTCATTCATAAAGAGTAAAAATACTTCGTTTAATGGTATTAAAATAGGAATTTCCATAAAATAGTTTTAGTTCTACAAAAGGTTACCTATAAACAAATAACAAATACTTATTTTTATTATTTTACAACAAAATTTGGTTTTTAATTATGTACTTTTATGATCTTTAATTTTCACCTTGTAAAAGAGTTTTTTTTGGTATTTTTTATTTTAGATTTTACTTTTAATGGTCATAATCAGAACTGCTTTTCAGTAGATATATTAGATATTTTTACCTCCATGGCCACCACCAAATCCACCTTCTTGATGTCCACCAAATCCACCGCCTTGATGTCCACCTCCTTGATGACCACCAAATCCACCGCCTTGATGTCCACCTCCTTGATGACCACCAAATCCACCTCCTTGATGTCCACCGTGGCCAACTTGCGCTCCACCGTGGCCAACTTGTGCTCCACCGCTACCCCCATATGGGGTTGAGAATACGGTGGCTACGCACACCGCCAAAACTGCTACCTATAAATAAAACGGTTATGTTATTACTATTGGTTATGACATATAAAATTTTGAATATATAAAAATATTGTAAGATCGGTGTGTGACATGACCAAAATATTTTTACTGTTCTGGTATTCCCGGTCATACCGGAAATTAGTGTCCTTCCCCTCTTTGAATGGAACCGACAAACAAAATTTTGTTAAAATTCAACCCTAAAATAGCTTTTTGTTTTTTTTTGAGCGATTTTAATTTACTTTTGGCCCAGTTGTAGCTCGTTTCATTAAAATTATTATTTAATATGGGCATTGCAAAAAGTTTTACACAGTGACCACCAAAGAGTTGTACACATGGGAAAAAAATGTATTTTTGAAATGATTAAAAAACTTTTTTGGCAATCACATCTGCTTATCAAGTGACCGAAAAATTAGTAATGACATCCGATGAGCAAAATTTGAAATAAATATTTTAAAAAAATGAACAAAGACCTTTTTTCCAAAAAATATTCGGTCAGTTTACGAATCTTAATTTTTTTCTTTAAAATAAGTTTTCTAACTATAAACCAATTTAATATATCGCGATCTTTGTTTTTTTTTCACCTTTAAAACGAGAAAATTTAAAATGAGATTAATAAAATTTAAAAGAGATTAGGCAAGTACTCTAAGTGTGTCCACCTGCTTTTTCTAAGAGCTATATTGTAATTTAAAAATCTAAACAAAATAAATTATTTTATTAGGGTGTTTTTTATTTGTTTTAAAGGCCTACTTATGATGCAAATAAATTTGGTATAAAATGTACAATATTATTTGTGTATCAGTAAGAGCAAAGACAATTATAGTTTCACTATAGACACCCAGAACAATGCTAAATTTTTGCGCGCTCGCTTCGTGGAATTTATGAAGCGGATATCCATCGACTACATACGTAAATAGTACGTATAATTTGCCGCTTCATAAATTCATCCTAGCCAGCGTCCAAACTGATGACCAAAAATTTAGCATTGTTCTGGGAGTCTATAGTGAAACTACAATTGTCTTTGGTAAGAGTTTAAATTATTGGGGAGTGACTCAACTTTAATTGAATTATAATAAGAGAACTGCTTTACAAAACTGTTTATGTTTAATATTATTTAATAAAAATAGTCTTTTCTGTCATGGCTTACTAAATTTTATCTTAATACAGTAACACTCTTAAAAAAACAGGTGTACACACTTAGACTACTTACTAAATCTCATTTTTTTAATATTCTCGTTTTAAATGTGCAAGAAAAAACAAAAATTGTGATAAATCAAATTACTTCGTCACTATAGTTATATAGAAACCTTATTTTAAAGAAAAAATTAAGATTCGCAAAATAACCTATTTTTTTTTTTTTGGGAAAAAGGTCTTTTCATTTTTTTAAATATTTATTTTAAATTTTGCACGTCGACCTAAAATTAAATTCTAAACACTTCTTTCAAATAACTTTTTTAGATATCGAGCCAACTAACCTCACTTTTTGATATTTTAATGTAATTTTTAATAATTAACTCCCCAACGGACGACCTTTGGCCGGATGTCATCATTGATTTTTGGTTACTTGACAAGAAGAGGTGATTGCCAAAAAAGTTTTTAAATAATTTCAAAAATATTTCCATATGTGTCCAACTCTTTAGCGGTCACTGAAGGATTAGGTGTTATATACAGGAAAAAGTCCAATGTTGCATTTTGATCCCAATTATCGAACACCCTGTGGAATAATCAAACGTCACAATTTTTAACCAGTGTATTGGATTTTAAAGCCCCATCTTTGGTAACCCATATCTTTTTTAACACGCTTTTATTAGCTTGGGTTGTAACTATCTATCTATCTATCTATCTATGTAACGGAATCTTTGAGCCTAATTTTTACCAACTTCCAGCGATTCGATTTCTTTGAAACTTTGCACATGTATCAAGGACCCATGACAATGCAATAATCTGCAAACAGTATCCCGTTATCCTGATTAGGAATGTCAGGATAAATAAATTCCTTTAAAGATATTTTGTGTCTCTTGACAAAATGGCGAAGGAATTTTTTAGTGAATAAACTGGAGCATTTAACTAATTGATATATCGAACTAAAAAATGAAAAATAAATAATAGTTTAAAAAAACTAAAAAACACGCTTTTATATGCAACCGAACTAAAAATTAGAAAATAATTTTTCATTAAAAAAGATTGTCACTTCAGAGTAAAAAGCGTGGGGTGCTTAATATATTAAATGTTATAATTATTATATTTGCCAATATCTATGAGGGAAAAGTTATGAAAAAATAGTAAAATGCACCCCACGCTTTTTACTCTGAAGTGACAATCTTTTTTAATGAAAATTATTTTCTAATTTTTAGTTCGGTTGCATATAAAAGCGTGTTTTTTAGTTTTTTTAAACTATTATTTATTCATATTTATTTATATCGGTATCTCTATTCTAAAAGGAAATACAAATTAATTTTTAAAGGAAACAATGCAATTTAATTAGGATGTCGTAATATTTGTACATACGCTACAATGCAAACATATTGGGGAAACTCAAGGTTTGGATGGACATATTTCCGAAACTAATAAAGATAAGTATATCAAATGTAGTATTTTTTAAAGGTCTTTAAAAGGTCTTTGAAATCACACTTTTTGTCGTTACCCTGTATATCTTAGGAGATAACAAAACTCTGATTACTGTTTTGGAATCCACACCTTATATTTTTATTTATTTTTTATCATGAAAAATATTTTTTTTTAGAAAGGTGTCAAAGTATAACTACAGACATACATATTTCATTGTGTCCTTTAAAATTTTGGGTTTTCTTTTAGAATAAAGATATTGACATAAATAAAAAGAAAAGAGTTGTTAAGAAAAGATGGGGCTTTAAGATTCAATACATTGGTAAAAAATTGTGACATGAAATTATTCCACAGGATGTTCGAAAATTTAGGTCAAAATGCAACATTTGGCTCTTGCCTGTAATAACACCTAATCCGATAAAACTTTTGCAATCTTCATATAAAAAATAATTTTGATTTAAAAGCTATTACTGGACGAAAAGTTAATTAAAATCGTTTAAAAACCAAATGGGTATTTAAGATTCGATTTTTTTGTCCAGGAGTGTATAAATTAAATTAGGAAAAATAAATATTCCTTAGGGAATTCACCTTTACCAAGATTTGTTTGTGATTGTAATACAAACCGTTTTTTTAGATGTCTGCAATAGTGATATAAATATTGCATCAACACAGAAAACATCAGCGGTGGTCTAGAAATATTGTGAAGTCTAAATTTTTGTAGATAAAATAGCTCTCTTTAAAAAAAAGTATGATAATATTGTACTCAGTAAGAAAATCTTAAATTTTATATTAGAAATCATCTAGTCAAACATAATCAAAATACAAATGTTTTAACCGTGATTTAAAAAAATATTTCTTGTATGTCTTGTTTTTACAATTATTTTTTTGGTAATCGTTTAGTTATCAGACACCACGCAAATTTTTATGATTTTTGGCATATAAGGGGTTTTTGCGGCGGTGATTACGAATCTAATATAATTTTTAATCGGCAACATTTCGTTCTTAAGATATCCATAATCAAACTTAAAGAGCAAATTTTCCTACCTTATTTTTACTATATTTTCCCTTCTTTTTGCAAACAATTCTTGACTTAAAGCTAAATTGACACTCAATATTTTATGTTCACCTTTAAAAAACCATTTTCTTTTTATTTTATTCCTTTTTGTCCATAAAATTGCAACGCTTCACTTTCATTTATTTCAATCATAGTAGCCATGACATCGTCACAGCTCCTGTGATTAATTAAAAGGGATAAAATAAATATAAAATAGGTTTTCAAGAGGTGAAAATGAAATATTGAGTGCCAATTGAGCGGAAAGTTCAAGAGTTGCGTGCAAAACGAAGGAGGAATGTGGTAAGTTTAGGTTAGTTTCTTATTCAAATTTGATGATGAATATTCCGAGAACGAAACGTTGCCGACTAAAATTTCTTTTAGATTCGTAATCAGCTCCCAAAAACAAGTATGCCAAAAATAATCAAAATCGGCGTGGTCCCCGATAAGTAAACCATAACGTTTTTTTGTTGAAAAATTAACCGCAATAATATAAAAGGGCTCCTTTTAAGCCTTAAGAACCCAGTCAACATGCAGATAGTTATAGGTATTTATTTGGGTATTTAAAAAAGAAACACATTTTCAAAAAATCCCTTTAAAGGCATGGAACAAAATCACAAAAAAACAGAGATTATAATAAATTTACAATGCTTATTTAGACAAAAATTTAAAAAGTTTAAAGCAAAAAAAAAAACGCTAAGCTTATACATAATATGATTATCTAGGATTATGTAAACTTTTTATTAAGTTTTATGTTTATTGTGTACAAAAAGTGTGGAGACGCCACTGATTTAACTAAATATCCACTGTTGTATATTTCTTCCAATTGCATCAGATTTAAACAAGAAGTATATCTATAAACGTAACGGCAGAATAACATTTTTAGCTTAAAACCGAAAAAAATGTTTATTCTTTACACAGTAAAAATGTGTTAAAAAATCTAAAAAAGACACTTACGATCATTAATTTCGCCATGTTCTATCTATCACAGTCCACTGTTATATGTTTTGTTGTTTTGTAAAACTGAATTTATATTCAAATTTTGGATATAGTGATAAAATCCAAAACGAGTTGGTTAACGGTGTTTTTTTTTTTTTTGAATCTGCTGGGGTCAGTGCTAAGAGTCACCTGACGATAACAATAATTTAAACATAAACAATGGCTTTATAAAAATATATTAATTGTTCTATGAAATATCAAGTTTAGGAAAACCAGTGTCTTAAGCAAATAGGAAAACAATGAAAATAACAATTTTTAGAACTATCTCCTAGTTCCCCTGATAATTTTAAATACACAAATAATAAAATAAGCAAAATGAGATATTTTCCACCAATTTTTTCTTAAAGTTTTAAATTTTTGACCTCAAAAATATTAAAAACTTGATGCTGTATAAATTATTCGATCTTTCCTTTAGCTCTTCTATTTGCACTCTTAGACAACCCCTATGCGGGGTGTAATTAGTGGCTAAAAATACAGGGTATGATTTCTTAGCTTATTAGGAAGAAAAGTTCATATAAACATATGTCCTAAACCTCTTAACTTTTAAGCTACAAGGCTACAATTTTAAGCAAAACATTGTTTTCTTAGATTTACTTGAAAACTGTTGTAGATTTTTTCATTAAATTTTGCACAAACCTACTAAGCACTAATACAATTTTTCCCACAAAATTGTTTAGAAAATAAATCAATTCTTTTTCCATAAATAAAATTCGTTTTTGCAACAAGTTTGACCTCTTGACTTTCTTTCGTACTATGCACTGCTTTCTCATAAAAAATATTGTTGTAAAATAAATGGGAATTTCAAAAATTATTTTTGTTTTTACAAAAGCAATGGCGTATCATATTTTTTTGAGAAGTTTCCAGTATACATCCCAGATGAAATCAGACGGACGTCACTGATGGAAATAATTAAAAACTTCCACATCAAAAAAGCATATTGGTGCTTTATAGGTGCATGTTAAATTTTATGAAAATATCTTAAAGAGTTTTAAAGTTAGGATAAGAAAACTATATTTTTCTTAAAACTTTGACACTCTGCAGCTTAAAAGTTAAAACGTTTAGGACATATATGATCATATAAACTTTTTTCCTAAAATGAGCTAAGGAATTATACCCTGTCTTTTTAGGCATCAATTAAATTACACCCCGTATACAGGGTGTCACAACTCTATTATACAGGAAATAACCTTGCCCCTGTATAAGATACAAAAATAAAATTAAAATAAAACATGTTTATTTGGATACGCTCTTTTATTTACAGTACTAGTTAATTTACAAGGTGTCTTAAGAACATATTTTTCATTGATAGAGTAGGTTTTTTTATTGGACCACCCTGTATATGTTTGACAAATTATAACCTAATAAATTTTACATTAAAAAGTATGTAACACACTTTACGTCAATTACTGCTAGTTTTTAAGATATCAGCAGTGTGCTGATATACTTATTAACGATTAATGTTTATGGATACTTTTGAATATCACTAAAAGTTGTATTAATAATTGCTCGATTATAAAAAAATATAAAAACGTCAAAAAAGTCAGTAGCGTACTTTTTCTCAATAATATAAGTTGTGGTGCCCACTAAGACCAATAACAACAATCTGGTTAGGGCTAAATAGGCGCCTTCTTGCTTAAAATAAATGTACCAAATTTTATCCAAGTCGGCCTGAGCATATTAAAAATACTTGAAGAAAAAAACGTCTTAACTTTTGAAATGGAGTGTTAAAATTTCCAAAAAAACTATATTTTTTAAATATCCCAACTATCCTTTACCCAATTTTGTTTTAATTTAGCCAGTGGTATTAATTGCATTAAGGGGTAATTTATCACTACACTTGATTACATTTAATTAGTCCAGTGGCGTCTCGAGAGGAAACTGAAGGAATATTTCTAACAAAAAACGGTACGCCACTGACTGTGTAAATGTTGTATAATTCTTGTGGTTTCTTTAGATTAACCAAATGAAAATACAGCTTTATGTCTCCTATTTTTTCCGTATCTTGTTTAGTTTAAAAGAAAAACAATAAGATTTACTTGATTGCATATTTTTAATCCATAAAAAAAGCATTATGTAACAAATATAATAAATACTTATTTAAATAAATAAGGTTATGTCAGTATAACAGTTTTTACTAAAATAAGTGTTATCGAAATTTTTTTTTTTTATTTTTAATTATAACACCATGTATAACAAAGTTACACGTTTGGGGTATACATCAGTATGTCCAATGTCCATATAAAGATTTTTCTTTAAATGAGTCCAAGAATCACCCCTCAAATATTAGCCTGTATTTAAGGAACACCCTGTATTATATGTCACTCTGGCAATGACGGAATTATTTAAAAATAACAATTAGCACCAAAATATTATTTTCTATCTTCACTTTTAACCGTTAATAAGTACTTTAGCTAATATCTCAAAAACCAGCAATAATTCATGAATAGTGTATAAACCATTTTTGATGCAGAATTTTATAGAGTTAAAATGGATTAAAATATTCAGGGTGTTCCATTTACAAAAACCTACATGACAAAAAATCCTGTTTTTGAGCCACCTTGTATATTGACTAGTTCTCTTAGTAGAAAGAGTATCCAAATAACCATTTTTTTATTTTAAGTTTATTTTTATATTTTGTACATGGGCGAAGTTATTTTTGCGTATAAATAGAGTTGGGACACGCTGTACATCAGTGTATCTACAAACTCTTTGGGCCAAAATAAAACAATCTAACATAATTTAACTTAGTCATAAAATTGATTGATTGCAAGATACAGGGTGTCAAAGTTTTATTTTATTTTATTTTATTATTTACTTTTAAAATACTTTTTTATAATAAAAAATTTTTGCAGAAAAAAAATCAGGTTTAGGAGGTTTTTCAGGATTGAAATGATTGGAACCGCAAAGTGCTTACGTTTTTGTTGTCGAATGTGTAGAAAGCGCCAACTGTAGATCCTTGCTTACGTTTAAAATGTCGTATTTTTTTGCACAGAAAATATACTGCTAAATATCGCTACGACCCACCATTTTTAAAGATTATAAACATTCCATAAAAAAGTTTTTCATTGCATTCAATTATGCTTTATTTAGGCCACCTGGCAGTCTCCAAAAGATCTGTACCAAAATGGTACCACAATTTGTTTGGGTCAAAATATAATGATCTAATGTAGTTTAGCTTATTCGAAAAGTTGATTGTTAAGAAGATACATGGTTAGTTCTTCTTCCTTCTTCCTATTTTAATTTTTTTCTTTAAAACCGTGTATCTCGCAAAGGATCAACTTTTTAACTAAGGTAAATTAAGTTAGATCGTTTTATTTTGGAGCAAAAGTTTATCGTAGCATTTTGTACACAGTTTTTAGAAATATACAGGTGATAAATGGATAAAGACCGATGGAGTACAAAATATTTTTTTTATGTGGAATAAAACGTTTTATGGAATATCCCAATAAACGGTTGCTCGTAGCGATATTTACTAAGTTTACGTTTTTTTTTTGTTTTAAAAATATGGTAGAATATAAAATCTTTACTGAAGCCATAATATACAGAGGCACAAAAAAGTTCTGACATTTTGAACATAAACAAAGGTCTGCAAGTGGTTCCTTCTATATTTTACAGCAAAAACATGAGCAAATTTCGTTTCCTCGCCCCTAAAAAACCCCTAATACCCATCTTTAAAAAAAATTCTGGTAGACTACGATTCAGGTAAGAAAAAGCCACGCGGTCATCAGTTCGGTCTCACTTTCAAATTATTCCCTTTTTGTCGCTCGCACACTATAAACATCGCGATTAGAAAGGAATAGTTGATTGCCGTCTTTACTTTTATGACGACAATGGTTTTTCTTAGCTGAATTATACTTTCAGAAACAAGATATTTAAAAATAACTAAAAAAATGATGACTTTGACACCCTGTATCTGGCGAACGATCGACTTTTCGATCAAGGTATCAAGGTAAATTGAATTATATCGTCGTATTTTGGTCCAAGGAAAGTGTAGTTAACATTTTGTACAGACCTTTTCGAGACACCCTGTATATTGTCAAGAAAATCAAGTCAATTTTAAATTTGGAATATTGTGAATGTAAGAAGAAAAGGCGCAAAGCGGAGGAGACAATTAATCGAGAGCTAAAATCTAAAAATTTTTTTGTGTATAATACACTATTTTTTTCTGTGATGGAAAAAACGACATAATATTAAAGTATGAAATTAATTCATGTAAAATTTATAGTTATTTGGAATATTATAAAGTTTAAAAATGTCTGACCGGACTCTTAATATAGGGGAAATGTAAGTTATGTATAATAAAATAATCTAAAATTAAATATCTATCTTTACTTACGCGTATGTATGTCCGGGAAAAAAGTAATTGTATTAAAAGTCACATTTTAGTACCTGTTTAAGAGAAATAAAATGTCAGATTTTTTCCTGTCACGAAAAAAAAATAGATAAATACTAGTCAGGACTCTACAATGGTGATCTTGTAAAAAATTGCATTTATTAGTTCTGGTAGGGGCGGAATAACACAATAGTTCTAATTATTGTTACTCCCTGTATGATAAAAGAATAAAAATAGTATTTTTATTAGTAAAAAAAAGGCACTCTCGTTCGAAACTGATAGAACAAGTTTTTGTTTGGTGGGAACATATAAACAAAAAATATTCAATCATCAATTTTAGGCGTTCAACTAATTATAACCGCGGTAATAATTGGTGACAACTTTGACGTATAATACATTGTCTCAGTGGCGGATTAAGAGTTTCCGAGGACCTAAGCACAGAGGCTGGGTAGGCCCTCTATTGCTGAAAGGTGGAAGGAAATATAAAATGAAAGTTCATCAAAATAGGAAATGTAGTAGGTATAATTTAAAACTTAAAACATTTTTTTCCTTGCCTTATTCAAAGCAAACTCCGAGATTACATCGTCGAAATTTATCTGACGGATGCGTGGGTGGGTGTATGCGAAGGGGAGTATCGCTATATTGGAAGCTAAATAAAAAATACTAAAATGGTGTTTACGTGGAAATTTTTATAATGAAGTAAACAACTTAGACAAACCAAAAACAGGTAATATCAAAACGTAATTATCATATTCACTAACAGCATGAGGGGTCATCACTCCCGGACTGCCCGCGCCTTGTGATCTCGGACATGTGGGTGAATCTCGATAAAATGTAGGTATAAAATGAAACGCCAGCAGAGAATGGAGGCCCCTGGAGAACAGGGGCCCCAAGCAGGTGCTTGTAGTGCTTATACGTTAATCCGCAACTGTACTATTGTCTAAACGTAAACATAACCGATTGGTAAATACCATTTTAGAATTGGTTCTTTGCCTAAAATTGAAGAATTACACCCAAAGGACATACAATAAATATTATTTAGGAAAAACTGATTTTTGGCGGCGTCCTAAGCGTATTTTTTTATAGAGATAGTTTGTAAATAAAAATACTATTTTAATTTATATCCGGCTTGTAAATCGTAATAGCTTTTGAGTAAAAAACGCATTACAAAATATTTTTTTAACAATTACAGCATTATTTTATTAACCTCTTTAAGATAAACTGTAAACAAAATTTATATCTTCTATAAATAATCAAAAATGTTGTTTGTCAACAAAATTACACACGCTTTATTTGTCTGACCCGTTTAAAAATAAGCTATAAATTCGTGATAGCCGTTGACAGTGGCATAGCTTGCTTGCCCCGTATCACAATGAGTTAGAGGGACTCAAAAAAAAATTTGAAGACAAAAAAGTTCCCCATTCCCAAAAAAACATTTTTTTCTTATTTCTAATTTTGCTTCCACACATTTGGGGACCCCTATAGCCGGTGACCCTGTATCATTGATACGGCGGTAGCTACGCCTCTGGTCGTTGACCAGTTTTGTGACCCCCTCAATCATATTTTAAAATCTTTATATTTTTGGACAATTAAGGAAAGAGTAAAGTACCGCGTTGATTTTTAAAAATAATATCAAAGTATTCTTCGAATATATCCGAAGACAGATTTCCTTTAATTTGGTAATAACGTCCTCATATACAGGGTTTCATTTATATTTTGCCACCAAATAGAACCAAGAGAGAGAAAAAAACGTCTTGTATAATATTTCAAACTTTTTATCTATTATCTTTTAAGCATAACAAAAGGAACAAATTATCATTAAAAACTCAAGAAAAATAAAGTGGTAAACTTTTTTTAAATGGAGCACCCTGTATATTATGTCACCATTAAAAAGCTTTACAAAAACATCACACTCGATATAATAGTTTCTGAAATATGACGATTTGAATTGAAATGTAATTTTCATTATACAGAGCGTCCGGAAAGGTTATGTCAAAAATGATTTACATTTTACTTTGACCGTTTAATTCCCTCATCATTTCCCATATAACATTTTTTGCCGGCAAGGCATTGGCAAAAAGGTATCAAAAAGACATCAAAATGGGCAATTGGCCGTTATTAGGCCACGTGTTGCGGAAAATGTGATGGCATTTATCATTAATAAGTTATGATGAAAAAATGCGTTTAGGATGATGGCATCCATCATTAATAAGTTATGCTGAAAAAATGCATTTAGGATGATGGCATCCATCATTAAAAAGGTTTTGGCAAAAATATGCCTTTTAGATGATGGCATTACATTATTTTTCCTAATGACAATAAAATGCATTTTTACCGTCCAGGGAACTAAAATGTGCATAAATAATGCACATGCATAATGTGTGTTTATGTACAGGGTGTCCCATATAAAATTAAATACTATAATTTTGGAAAAACCATAAGAGATACAATAAAAATACTAAAAAAATACATTTTACTGAACAACTTCTGCATTTAACTTTTTCTTGTATCTCTTATGGATTTTCCAAAATTATAGTATTTAATTTTATATGGGACACCCTGTACATAAACACACATTATGCATGTGCATTATTTATGCACATTTTAGTTCCCTGGACGGTCAAAAATGCATTTTATTCTCATTAGGAAAAAATAATGTAATGCCATCATCTAAAAGGCATATTTTTGCCAAAACCTTTTAATGATGGATGCCATCATCCTAAACGCATTTTTTCATCATAACTTATTAATGATAAATGCCATCACATTTTCTACAACACGTGGCCTAATAACGGCCAATTGCCCATTTTGATGTCTTTTTGATACCTTTTTGCCAATGCCTTGCCGGCAAAAATGTTATATGGGTTACATTACATCCAACAAAGGTATGCTTAAGGCTATACTTTATTATTTAAACCGATATATTGGAACGTTTTTAATTAAATCACATTTTAAGTCCAGACAAACCACCAATTTGTTGGGGAGAACAGGGAGGGTTGGGACACTGGGAGCATATGGACACATTTAAATTTACCGCCAAATCTATAAATTAAATTTTTTTATTTAAATATTTTTGGCGCGTTGTCTGGAAGTCGGGAAGAAAGTGCCTTTAGTGTTTATAGTTAATTCAACAGCAAAGGTACGTTACAGTAAAGGTAAATTCAAAAAATACGTTTTTGTAATTTCGAAGTAATATTTTGCCAGAGAATAAGTTGCAATTTTTTCGTATCTTTTTTATAATACCCTATTATTTTGTCATGTGTGTACATTTAGAATATTAATTATAGTTATTTGGGGTTTTTAACAGTATTTTTACGTCCCTATAAAATCGCCATTCTGTCAAATTTTACCATGGGGGAGGGTATGGACAGTCGTCCAACCCCTACCTATATGTCCAGAGCCTTCCATAATTTATTTTTAAGCTTACCTTTCTCTTTTTTTCTTGCCCCAAATGTACAAGAAAAAAAGACAAACTGAACTTTTTAATCTGAAGCTGTAAATCGAGCTATCATCGATGATACTGATAATAAACCAAGTTATCGAAATATACTTATACACAATAAACATTTTAAATATTTTATAATGTAGACGAAAAATAGTATTAACACGCCATTTTAAATAATTTTACCACATTTTAATGATTTTCTCCAAATTTTTTTTATTACATACAAAATGCTTTTATATCTGGATTTAAAATGTGATTTTAGAAAAAAACGGTCTAAGATATCGATTCAAATCAGGTATACCTTTTTGTAGAAAAAATATGAAGGAATCAAACGGTCAATGCAAAATGTCAAATTTGTCACCTGAGTCAAAAGTGCATACATAAAATGAAAAAAACTTGTGTCACCCTGTATAATTCCGACTTACCAAACAGCCTTTTACGTATGCAAATAAGCATTAGCATAGTGAAATTTAGTTGCCCAAATATCATTGGTACTGTGGCAACAGTCCAAAGCTATAATAAAAATAAGTTTTTTTAGTTCAAAAGAAAGTCAATATCCCTATAACGAAGCGCGATAGAACTTATTTTTAGGAAGTACCAACATTATTTTTGGCTCACTCTATCACCCAGTATCATTTTTGACCTTATATTTTCGGACACCCTGTATATACATATACAAACATACATAAGGAAAATTAAATCTACTATTTTTCAGACTTGGGTGGTCATATTTCGAAAACTATTAAAGATAGAAATATCAAATGTGGTAATTTTGTAAAACTTTTTTAAAAGTCGTTTTTAATGGTAACATAATTCACAGGGTGTTCTATTAAAAAAATGCTCTTAATTTTGTCGAGTTTTTGATGTTCATTTGTTCCTTTTGTTATGCTTAAAGATAATAAACCCTGTACGTTATTTTTACGGATTTGCCGAGTTCCAGAATCACGTGACTACAATGTCGAAACGTCCCAAAGTTCTTGGAAACGTCCTTGGGCTGTCGGCCGCCATGTTAAAGAACTGAGAGTTTATAGGCTTTCTGAAAGATAGTTGGACATTCTTGACTCTTTTACGGAAAACGCCGAGACGACGACAGAGAGAAAACAAGCTGGTCTAGTACGTTTCTCTCTTGCGATCCTGACTTGATTTTTAATAGGATCAACCGCAAAATGCACTCTTTCAAATAAATAAATAATTTTTAAAATCGGTCCACAATTAACGAAGTAATCGCGTAACATACACAGAATAAAAAGATGAAAAACACGGGCGAATTGATAACCTCCTGCTTTTTGAAGTCGATAAAAAATGCTCTTGATTGTATTTTACTTATTAGGCAGACTACTATACTTTGGTAACTTTATATTGAGAGTAAATACCTAGTAAGTAAGGGGGCATCCATAAATTACGCGCGAGACATTTAGGCAGGGGAGGGGTCGAGGTGAGTCTCACCAACGCTCTGCATTGGGGTCTGTGCAAATATCACGTAATTTTTTCCCAGCTAGAAACAGGAAAATGTTTACGAATTTTGGGCCCCGGGAAAATGTGATGCAGTGTTACTTTTGGAGCGCAGGGTCTTTTTTTGTTTTTTAAAATAATTTTGTCTGCAAAATCAATTTTGGTGGTTTTTTGCATTCCCATAAATCTCACATAAGATTAGGGGATAGGGGGACGATTAAAGAAAATCTCACCAGGGGGTAGGGAGGATTCGAAAATTAAAAAAAAGACGCCTTACGTACCCATATAACATTTTTGCCGGCGTTGTACATTTAATTTACTGGCATTGCCAACACTCTTTAATGGCAAGGTATTGGCAAAAAGGTATCAAAAAGACGCGAAAGTGGGCAATTGGCCGTTATTAGGCCACGTGTTGCAGATAAAGTGATGGCATCCGTCATTAATAAGTTATTGGCAAAAAATGCATTTAAGATGATGGCATCCATCATTAATAAGTTATTGGCAAAAATATAACAAAAAGACACGGGCAAATGCAGATACTCCCAAGCAGCAAGCTGACGTCTTATTGACGAAAATTGTCGCATATACTTTTTTTTAAAAGCTGAAATCTAAAATGATGCGATATTTTATTTGAAAATTAAAATAGGAAAAACTCCTTACTGCATACAATTTCCTTGCAATGCAAAGTACCATCTCTCGGAACACTGTCCAACTTGGAGATGCAGATTTTTACACTAGCCGAAGATATTTCTTTCAAAGCTAAGTGAGATCACCTACCGCAGACCACTCTCGAATTATTTTTGTCTAATGGATACGGTTTAGACGATAAACAGTGAAGATATTGCAGAAACGTAGTAGTTTATTGTCCATTACGCCATCTATCGAGTATGTCAAAAAATTATTAAATATATATAATAATTTTTATTAACACGTCTTTAAAACTTTTAATAAAGTTTTAAACAAAATGTTTACAGCTCCTAACAGTCTACTTGAATATCTTGCCTTCTCGACTAGCCATCACCAATTAATCACACAACACACACTTATTAGGTAATGAATACGTTTAACTATGTCTATTAAAAAACTCCTTTCTTTAAAAAAGAAACTAAAAGCTAGAAAACCACGTAGAAAACAAATGCACAACGCGGTCACCTTAGGTCGAATTTAACGTAGCTAATTTTACCATCATTTTATTTTTATTCGCTCCAAAATACATAATAAACATTTTGTTTGACCTAATTTTTATTTGCATGATTTTTAACAATAAAATGTTATGAAAAGGCCATTTACTTCAAATTATGTAAAAAACATAAAATAATGTTGTTTAGCTGCCATTATAAATAAAACAGATCAAAAAATTGCTGTAAAGTTAGTTAAATACCAATGTTAATAATATGGTTTAAAAGTATGAATATGCGTTGAAGGTTCGCCTTCAAAAATCCAATATTTATTTGCCTGCAACAAAAACGCGTGCTTTATTTAATTAGGATTGGTATGCCGCCATTTTTGTATGCTTGCCGGCAATTCGCCTGCATGTAAAATTTATTGGCGATTAAGTGTTTATTTAGGGTTGACTTTTTAATGCGTATAAGATGTTGGCATAATATTGCCACCAATTGCCAATGCTTTACCATCAATGCCAATATGAAAAATGTACATTGCCGGCAAATAGTGTTTGCTGGGTAATTTGTGGACGCTTCCTAACTATGCATGTTTACTGACTTTTTAAACCACTAAAATATATTTTTATTCAGGTGTTTTTCTCGACTTGAGTACTCAAAGTATAGTTTTCAGTAGTGATGGTTTCCGCCGGGATCATTCGATTACTCCTTGATTGCTCTCTGAGCATACTAAATTTTTCTATATTTGAACTGAAAATGCTGCAAAATGAAACCAACTACTACTACACCTACGAATAAACAGATGTCATCAAGGACTTATAACAACAATCATTACCCTCTAATATTTTATTTTTAAACGATTTATAGACGATGCTGCCAAACTAGCGTTCAGATTGCTGACATAAACATCATAATTTTTGACATCGGCGAATACTCCGATTGCAATAAAATATGCTCCCAAGGAATGCTCTCAAAAATAAACGCCCGAAGTTTTTACGACCCATCTCTAGTTTTCAGAAAACGACTTGGCGCTGAAAAGGAGCCTTTTGGTTGGCCAACTGTCTTCTAAATGTTCTGGCATACGGTGCTCTATAACTGCCTTGCCAACAAGTAAAGAAGAAAAATTAGAAGTGGTCTTCGAGCTTGTGCCTACTAGAGGTAGCCTTGCTCCTTGGTCGTATGGGCAGTGTACGTAAGAGAGAAGAAAATTAGTCTAGTATGTTTCCCGTGTAGCTGACTTTATGAAAATTAAAAAAGGTAAAACTGCCAAATAGGGTTTCTGTGATTTTTTAAAAATAAATGATACTTACTGATTTTAGACCCTTTTTTTAATAAAAGACTTGTGGCGCTGATCCAAAATATCCAGTTGTATATTAATTATAACTTAACAAACTTCCGGGGCTGGGATGTGAATAGAAGTGCTGGGCGGGGTAAAATAAGTTAATATTTGTCAAAATCACGTTCCAAATTAAGTAAAAATCATTTTATTTATGAGTATGTTTGTTAAAAATGGAGAAATTTAGCAGAAAATTAATCGTATGCGTAAAGTATGCGTAAAGTTGCCGATATTACTAAATGTTCAGATTGTGTGAAAAACTTTCGAAAAATTCACATTTTTGTTTTTTACAAAAAATAAAAAAATATTTTATAATAGCGCCATTAAATTATTATTAAGAACAAATAGGAGATAACATATATGTAAGCCAAAAATATTTTTAAAAATGATAAAAAACAGCAGAAAACCCTATACGGCATAATTACCAAGAAAAAAGCACAATTTTGAAATTTACCAGTTTTGTTCCGCGTTCACGCATATTTTTTGCATGGAAAAAATGTAAACAATTGAATTGGATTATCTGGGAGCGATAAAGCTCGACCATTCATATTTTTCACCGACAAAGCCCTAGAAAGCATAGTTCGGAAGGAAGAAAACTGGCTAATCGTCTTGCAACCGGGCCAACAGTACAGAAAGCAAAGCAAAGCAGGAGCGCCTACCTTCAGATATCCAATCCAGTGTTGCCGCCGCTTATGTTTCGATCGCTGTTAACAAGTTAACCTAACTTTTTTCTCTCCTTTTTTCAGTTTCTCGATTGTGCAAATTCGAGATATTTGTTTTTTTTTATTTGTATTGTGACTTATAAAATACATTTAAAATGCCAGTATCTTGTTTTAAGTGTGAAAAGTTATTTTCAACACAGTCGAATCTCAACAGACATGTACGAGAAGTTCATTCTGTTGAAAAAGTGGACTTGACTCTTAATTATTCTTATGAAACTCATTTATTTAAGTGTTTGGAAGGTTGTGAAGTGTCGTTTAAATTTAACAAAGACCTTAGGACTCATTTATTATACACAAAAATTGACAAAAAACCTTAGGCTGTCTGCGAAAACCGCATCTTGATAACTTTATTTGTTCTAAAGTTATTCACAATCCTGCATCTTTCAAATTATAATAATGTAATATGATTAATTTAAGGGTTTTTAAACAAATTACAATGATAATGGAAAAAGTGGACATATCAAATACTGGAAAATGAAAAATGGACAAACAGATATACTTTTTGTCAAAGCAGAAGTAGCACCGAGTGTAGTTATTTAGTGAATTTATTTATCAGTACAGCCGTATTTTATAACTAACTAAAATTTACCCATTTATATTTTGTATTCTTAGGCTAGCTCTAGTAGACTATTTATAAAAATATTTGTTTATGATATGTGTATAAATTGTTATTTATTACCTACAGTACCTATATATTACTGGTTGTTAAAAATTCTGTATTATTTTTAGAAAACATTTTAATCACTCATAAGTTTCTTGCAGTTTCTTCTTATGAGTTGTAATCGAAACTGCGGATCTATCAGAAGACAATAAAATTTTCACAAATATTGTCTTTTTTTTATTGAAGTTGCAATATTTAGTGAGGTCTCCATAGTGAGAACCAATAATTCAAGTTAATCTTGGCTTTAAAAATCCCTTGAGCTTTGCAGTTAAAAAAAAATCACTACATAATATTAATATTATCATTAGTTTCCTGTTCAAGTTCATATTGCTACATTTTTTTCTAAGAGATGACATATGAACTACATGTTTGACTAAAAGGAATTTAATTTTTTCATAAAAAAAACAAGAGGTTTATTTAATGACATATTTTATTACATAATTTCAATACCTTCTAGGAAGGTAATAATTACGGTAACCTCTCTATATAAAAAAATTAATATTAAATAAAATAAGTTTATTCGAACACAGAAAAGGAATACTAATTCATCATCCACTTTTTTTCATATCTTCCACGTTTGTTCTTTTTGTCCTTCATTCATACTGTATGTAAGTTAGGTTCGTATATTAATATAATAATATTACTTGATGCTTGGTGCATAACTAAATTAATTTGTTTTATTTCTATTAAACCTTCACCATATCGTCAAGAAATTTGTATATACGTTTTCACGACTTGGCAACAATGGATCGGACATCTGGGCCCGGATTCTTAACTTCTCGATAGGTGACGACTCGGTCGGTATCGAGTTCTCGATATTCCTTTCGAAACCTATCGGCCCTATTTTCTCATCTGTTTTCACGTAAATAATTATTAGGATAAAGACTTATTTAAAAAGGATAGTGCCTATTTATGAAACTCGGGAGATATCAAGTCAAAATCGAGTTTCAAAAAACTTAAGAATCACCATTCGGTAGCGACTCGATACGTTACGTCTCGAGACAGCGGTTAAGAATCCGCCTGCTGAAGGCAGGCGCTCCTAGCAAAGCAAGCAACTGTCAACTGTCAAGCTAAAAACGTCAAACGTAAATAAAAGTATTCATTCACTTTTTAAAATAAAATTCGTATTTTAGTTTCTTTTATTAAAACTTACTATAAGAAACATACACCAAGTGCATTGTAAAATGATGAGAAGAAACTCCCCTCCAAGGTTTCCGCGACACAACTCGCCTTCAAGAAGGGGCGGTCGCCCACGGGAACTGAGTCCCCTGTCTAGAAGTCAACCAGCACCCCCGGAGAGGAAAGAGGTAGAAAAGTAAATCCCTGGGATGCCCCGAGTCCGCATAAAAGACCAAGAACCAGATCTAGGTCACGAGAAAGAGTGGTGCGTGCTAGAGAAGGTGAAAGGGATAGGATACGAGGAAGAATGGATAGGGAACCGCCTGTTATTTCTATTTCAGAGGAAGAACGAAGTAGGGGACGGTTTGATAGAGGTAAGGAACCACCTAGAGCTGTTTTAAGAAAAGAACCAGAAAGATTGAGAGAGAGATCTAGAGAAAGGCATAGAGAGCGTGATCATGTATTTCCAACTCCAAGACTGAGTGAAAATAAAGAAGGAAAGCACAAGCATCATCAGCAAAGAAGACATTCACAGGAGAGAAACCGAGAGACAAATGATGTATATGAAGAAAGTTACCTCGATCATCAAAGAAACCATTTTGGTAATAATGGTGCATTACACAATAATCATGAAGAACCCTTATTGGATCCATCTTCTATTACTTTTAATGCATACCCGCCGGAAAGCCCTCGTGACACTTCCAGAGAAATTCGTCATACACCCACACATCCAAGCCCAAATACTTCTTTTAGTAATCAGGAAAAAGGAGAAAATGCTGAAGACAGGATTAATCGCTTAGAGAAGCTAGTTGAAAAACTTGTTGAAGTCAATGTTAAACCCTCCAAGGTAAAGGAGACCAGCTTTTCATCACCAATAAAGGATCGAGCTAAGGATATTATACCAGAACTAATACCAAGCAACAATAAATATACAACTTCAATGTGGATAAACAGAATTCATGAAGAGTGTCTTCACAGAAATTATGATGAAAAATCAAGTATAAGGTTTATGCAGGACAAAATGACAGGACTCATGAAGGCTTGGTTTAAGTCTGTCTCAAATTATAATTTTACCTGGCCTGAACTAAAACTTCTCATAACAGAAACTTTTCCTGATAATAATGAATTTTCACAAACACTGAAATTATTGGTGTCAAGAGACAAAAGATCTGAAGAAACAATTACACAATATTATTTTAGTAAAATATATTTATGTGAAGCATGCAAAATAACTGGAGAAAATGCTGTATCTTGTCTGATTGATGGTCTCAGTAATCCCTTTATGAAGCAGGATATAAAGTCATATAATTTTCTTACACCAGAGGCTCTGTATGCTGAATACCTTTCCAAGTTTCCAGAACATGATGTTCCAGTGCGTATGGACCACAGAGAAGTGCGTGTAGAACACAGAGAAGAACCTGAATATCATAACGAAGACTTTATACCCCTTGAAATGGAAGATAGAGGCCGTGAATATCAAATGCTATCAACTCAAGCATCCAATCGAGGAGAACGTATTGGAAAACATATTTTGGAGCCACCACGAGAAAGAACTTTGGAAAGAAAGAAGTGTTTCACATGCAAAAAGTTTGGACATCTTACTATTGATTGCCGTCATGCCCCTATTTGTTATAATTGCAAGAAAAAGGGACATATTGCTGCAAAATGTCACTATAACAATGTTATGCTCATATCTTCTGGAAGCAATTCACATAATAAGGCTCCAAAAGTTATCTGCAAGGTTCAGGACAAGGAATTTGATGGTGTCATTGATACAGGAGCTATGCCTGTGACTATGAAGAAAAGTCTTGCAAAGGTTTTACAACTTAAACTAGAGGAGACTAGCGAAGTTCTAAAGGGATATGGTGGATCAATGGTTTTACCATTAGCAGAAGTTCATGTAAATCTTATGGTAAATTCTATCCAACGATTGGTAAAGGTACTGATTGTTGATGATAAAGTTCAGGATTATGCAGTTATTATTGGTCAGGAGTTTCTGTCCAAAGGAGTTTCGGTTCTAATACAGAATGATAATGTAAACATTATTGACTTTGTTACCAGTTGCTTGGAAAAGCCCAATTAACCCCTTGTCCTAATATTATGGACTGTGGAGTAAGTTATTTTTGAGATAATTTTTAAAAAATACCATGACAGGTTAATTTATGTAATTACGATTATTGGGTTATTATATATTAAAATGCTATCTGAAAGTTATTTGGTGTTTAAAAAAGGAATATAAGTAATGGTAAGATCTTTTCTATGATATTTATTCGAACTTCAAAAAAACTAATGCTTATAGTACCTTTAAATTTATCTCCAAATGCGCAAAATAAACCTATATTTATGAACATATTACAAAAAAATATGTAGAGTAAGTTTATTATGTAAGGTTAAATATAAAATGACCTTTAAAATTAAACAGTTTATGTCAATATTAATAAATATAATATTATTAAAAACACAAAAAAAATATTTCTAGTTTGTGACATTTTAAACATGAAATAATTACTTTTTTCAATTAATTTTTAATTGGATCAAAATTTTACATCTTCCTAAGACAATTCTATTCAACATAGGTCCGAAAATACATTGTTTCCAAGATGCAAGGTGTTAAACTTTTTGAAACATTCGGATTTTTATTGATATCTTAAATATTCCTTATACGATTTTTATGAATTTTGGCAGTTTTATTAACAACAGTAAGGGTTATATAGCCCTAATTTAATTAAATTTATTAAGTTCAGTAGTGTCTCAAGTGGCACAAGAAATATATGCCACGATTTTGTGCAATTTTTTTATTTTTTAAAAAAAGATGTGAATAACAATACAGCTTTTGTGTTTCATATTTTTTGCATATTCTTTGACCATACACTAAACATTGGGGGAGATTTTTTTAAACTAGATGTTATAATTATTTCTTATTAGAAGTATGTAAGAACAATAACAAATATAATATAATAACGTTTATATCTACTATAACAAATTTAACTAAAATGAGTGTTTTAAATTTTTAAAGTTTTTGAAAAGTTTAACACCTGTATTTTGAGAACAAAAAATTTGCATACCCATGCTTTAATGATTTTTTTCACAAAATTAGGTAATGAATTAGTACTTCAGTTTTTATACTACAATTAGAGTGATTTTTAAAATCAAGTACTAATGAGAAAGTAAAAGAAACCTCAGCAACAAATAGGCATCCTAAAATTATTTAATTAATAATATCGACTTCTTCAATTTTATACTTACAACATTCTTTTACCATTACTGTTATGTTGCATAAGTTTAGGATAAAAACGTTATTTTACTTAAATATTATTAAACAAAAAAACATATATCGTTTTAAGCAAGGGATTAAAATTTTTGTTAAAGTCTTAGTCTTTAAAAGCTTGTACTTTTTTAGGATTGAAAACATTCCATCAATGTTATTAAAAATCAAATAATTGGAAAGACAGCTTGAATTAAAATTATAAGTGCTATCAAACTTTACTATTTTTTTTTCTTGGATATTATTGTAGGCTTTAGTAAAAAACCTTATACCCTTTAGAAATTCTACTTAGTTTTTTAGTTTAAATAGTGTTAAATAAACAAAAAAAAATGCATACAATGGTAAAAATAAATAAACTTACTAGAAGTAAAAAATTGATTATCAAAACCAAATAGCTTTCAGGTAATCTAGAGTCTAACTTAGCAGTGTATACCATTATACTTTATATAATTTTGCATTCTTAACTTAGTTTATTATAGTTACCTATCGTGTTGCAGTGTTATTCCGTAAATATAATCATTGAAATGTATTAAAATCTTAAGTTTTTTTCAAGGTACTGTTAATAATTGTTGGTCACTGCACAAAGAAGGAGTTAAATAAAGAGATACTAGGTGTTATAACAAAGTTGAAAATATCTGCTTTCACTTTTCATAAATACACCCTAATATTGAAGCAATGTTCTGAATTGGTTAGGCGGATTCATTTATTTGATAGTATTTAATTGGGTACACACAGAAGTGCTAAAAATAGGACCACTTCTGTCCCGGTCCCTAGATGTAGTGAGCTGATCCTGTTTAGCCAGTGGCGACGCCAGGGGCCACCCCTGAAAAATTGGTGGGCCCCCTGTAAGGTGAAATATAAGAAGGAAAGAAATGGGACTAGAAGTTAGAAGTGGCGGAACACAAGACAACATTAGAGTTGAATATGTAGATTTGTATAAATAAGGCTTTTTTTTGCTCCTCTAAATGATTAAGGGGCAGGAAATAACATTATAGTGGACTACAGAATTTAAGAGTTTTATTGGTGAGGACCTTTTTTTTGCTCATTATTTTATTGAATTAATTTTGTGAATTAAAAAATTTCCCAAAGAAACATTTTGAAAAATAAAACTAATTGCTTAAAAAAGCCGCATAAAATACAGGGTGTCTTTAAAAGGTGCGGAAAAAAATGTTACCACAAATTTTTCAGGTAAAAATGTTTGATACAGGGTGTTAAAAGTTTAATTTGGTTTAGTTTTTTGTAAATAATTTTGTTATTAATAGATGAGATGTCTTGTCACAATATTTGACTAGATGTGGTATTTTTAGGGGGTGGGGATGAGAAATTAGAAAACTCTAGAAGGCGCCAAGAATTCTTCGTTTTATTTTTATCAAGAAAAATGAGGTAATTTAATAATAATAAATTAATAGGTTGATTTTGGATCATTCTCTTATATATTTGGATTCTTTTGGAAATATCCAATTTGTGCAGTGTCCAACAATTTATAAAATAGGAAAATGGTGGTAAATTGTATTCCATCATTATCAAAATTATTCATTCACTCCTTTTTTGGTATCAAAAATTAATTTCTTGTGCCATATACAAAATATCAATTAATTATTTATTGTTAGTTTCTTTTAAATCCAATCTTGGCCAACCTACTTTTAATTTTTGGCTTAAAACTAAATACTCAATAAGCCGGAATCGCTATCCGCCATACTGCAAAACCTCAGTCATGGTTATTGAGTTTTTAAACTAATCGCATAGACTTACAGATTACCTTTTTGAGTTTATCCTGCATATAATTTTTGTTTTCCAAAACTGAGTTAGTTAAGGCAAGGTTAATTTAAAAAGAAACTAACTTATAATAATAAACTACAAAAAGTCTTATCATTATGGGATAAAGATGCAGTGTAAGCAGTATCTATACTTATGGGTCTATGGAAGAGACAAATATAATTACAGAATATTGGAAATTACACCAGCTAGTTTATTTAAAACCCCCAGAATAGTAGGTGCAGTTCTAAAAGAAATAATGTTTAACTTGATGGTCATACTAAATAGGTATATTTCAGAAGAATACTATTGGTAATAAAGAATAATATTTTTATGAGTGGCAGTCTTTAGTTTGCTGAGTGTAGAAAGTAACCAAAGACTTTATTTGGAAACCAAAAGAGAGTTCCAGATTGTTTGATATTTTTTTTGCCGAAAGAAGCGAAAGTTACACATCTTCTACATATGTCAACCCCTAACTGAAAGAAACTCTACCAAAGAAACAAATCAGGTAACGAAGTAGCCGTTGCTGAAGAGACAGGATTTTTCAGACCCTATTTACCAATTTCTATCGTTCTACGAATTATGGCAACCACTGATTAAGCAAAAACCACTTTTGGTACTCCTAGGATTCTAAATATTAACTGATTTTTTGTAATGAAACGTTTTTTGATAGGCATTTTTGCTGAAATATTTAATTTTTATGAAATATTACCAAGAATGTCAACAGTATCTTCATCGCTCTAGAAAAATGTCAAACTACGTTAATGGATTTATTTTTCAGAACATATTATTTTTAAAATTGGCTTTTACTGTCATGAAGAAAATTGTTGAATCATATGTGATCAATTGACAAATAGTAGCCATATTGAAGACCGACAAGATATAAAACAGCTAGTTAGTCAGAGATTTATAAGTAGGATATCGAGAGTTTTGGAATTCTGGCCTAAGATACAGTTTGCAGTATGGAATTAAGTATGTTTATCCTTAAGCTTAAAATAAGGTATATTTTTAATTGCAGCTTAAAGAATAACTATAAGTCAACAAATCTCCGCAGTTAACTTGGAAAATTAACTTTAACTTAAACCTAATAAACAATGAAATATGTTTCTGTGAATTTAGTATTTAATATTAAAAATGGAAAAATGGCTTACAATTTTATGAATTGAAAATTAAGAATTCCATATCACATGATTAATAATTTACCCAAAAGAGTTGAATGTAAAAGGATGTAACAGTTTACATTGAGTTAAATTATTTCCTAACTAAACTAGTTCACAGAGACACAGGTATGAAGGCAAGATTTATCAGACTAAAATTGTACCTTTACGAGACATCTGGACGTAATTAAAAATAAGGGTTACCTGAAAAAAGAAAACAACCTTTAAAAGTAATTTATTCCTGTAGTATTGTTCCTATTAGAAGTGGCTAAACTTTTGCTTTGCTTCCTGGGTTATTGGCCTTGTTGCTAAGACGATCAACCAGCTCTTATCCATGTGGTTGTGATGTCTGGAATAATTCTATGTCACAACCACTATAAAATGTCAATACTGAAATATTTCAAATTATAAAATACTACATTTTCGAATTCTAATGCACATCTAAATGCCGCAAAAAATAAAAATTCAGATTTAACCGGTTTCTGTCAGCGCTGTTTCCAGCCACCGCACGGCGAACGTAACTACGTGGGAGGGAAGGGAAAAAATATTGAATTTCCTATGGACCCCGAGATGCACTTCTACGGCACTACTACAGATGACAGAGTGAGTCTCTTCTCAATGCCCGAGGGTAGAAAATGACCCTTCAACGCTTTAAGCTGCCGAAACCCCGGAAAATCTTTGTAGCTCTTAAGATGAATTTTAAAAATACCAGTTGCAAGCTTAGATATGTGTAGAGAACAAGTGCAATTATTTTATATTATAATGGCAAACTACCTAAATTTCCAGTACTAATTGTAGAGTGGAAGTGCGAAATAATCTAAATGTCAAAATTAGAGAACCCCAGAAATCAAAGAAACAGGTAAGTTAAGAATGTATCGGGTGATTTCAACTTTGAACCTCATTTATAATCGCTAGGGTAAAATTGACACTGTGATTTCAAAGTGGAATATTGGGGCTGCCACATAGAATGTATTGTTGGAAAAAAAGTATATTTTAGCACTTAGATCAATTACATTCTAGCTATATGCCTCACTAGGGATTGAAGTATATAGTCTAATGATATTGTCGAAATGGAGCACATTCTCCAACACGGACGACGTATTATCTGAAGCAACATCTTTACTGTAAAGTTCATCAAATCAAGACTGCAGGGTAACGGCGACTAGGTTACACGGTCCGTCCCAAACATGTAGACAAATTCATTCGGATATATTACAAAATGATCTGCTCGTCTTCTGGAGATGGTAACGCCTTCAGATAGTGGCAGATATGACTATTGGTATGGGTTTTAAATAAAAAAATCGTCACAATAAACTCCAAGGAAATGCAGATAGAATTAAGGTCGCCGGTTTTTTAAAAGTCAAAGTTTATGTTTAAAAATATGGTTCAGTGGAGAAATATTTTTTGAGCCGGACATCGAGAAGTTTAAGATATTGGTCGAAATGAAGTAAGTACTAGAGGACAGCCAAGCAGTTTTGTGGATATAAGGCTGGCTTACCTATGCTATTCACTTAACAAACTGCTTTGCTTGTAAAATTAATAAAAAAACGTTAATTGATTTGTTAGAAACATGTCTTGAAAGTCAACGCGAGCTGCCATCAAATTATACAGTATTCATATCTTACTAATAGAAACTGGTTGGTATATTGAACACTGATAGAAATAAAGAGAAACGGCATTAAAAGTAATCAAATTTAGGTTTGAAAACTTTTAATGTTCAATTATAAACGTTGAAGCATTGGTCTGGAGATTAGATGATTAAACCAAAAACAGAAATAAAAAATTAAAGCGCGATTTATTATTAGAACATCGAGAGTTGTGGCATATTTGCATTAACTACAGTTTGCAATATGAAATATAAGATATATCTTAAACGAATCATACAGAAACACTATGAAAAACTAATGGTATACTTTTCGGATTCTTCCATCACAAGTATTTATAGTAACCATGTCCAATATCATGTTTAAAGTAATAAAAAAACGGATATATCATAGAACAATGGGAGCTTTACTAAAAAGGAATAAGAGAAGAACAATCTTGCTTTAAAGGTAATTAGTCAAACTAAAGTTTAGAACTAACCAGAACCAATCATAGAAGTTAAAAAGAGAATAATAAGATAAGATTGTCAAGCAGGTATCAGTAGGAAAATGTGATTCGGTAAATCGTGGATTATTTTGGAATTCGAATAAAAAAAAAGAATTATTATAGATCATCGGGAATCGTTGTAAGTTTTTGCCTAAACTACAGCTTACATATGGAATGAAAGATACCTCGTTAAATGTGATCATTTTAAGCTTATAATAATTCGAATTTATTAATACATTCAATCTTAACTACAGCTGGTAAAACATCGGAAAGATTCCCTACTTCAACGAAGTCTTTGGATTCAGATTTCGATTATATCAATTAATTGTTAAGGATGTCTAACCTTACAAAATTGGAATCCACAAGAGTGCAATTGTTAAACTGTATAAACCTTCTTATGAAGATGTAAAGCCTCTTTTGCTTACTGGACATTGATGGATGTTGCGATCTGGAAACACTTAAAAGTGAACCAAAAATAAGAGTAGAGAATTCCAATAATTCCAGAGGTATGAAATGTCTTTTCGTAGGATTTCAAGTGGAGATTAGGTTATTATATGTTTTTCTTGTGGAAAAATCCATTATTCGGGAAAATATTGGTTGTTATGTCTACGTACAGAAAAACTGTCAATTAATACAAGCTTTTTAGAAAAAATAATTAAACTTTAAGGAAGGTTTACACGTCGTCCCACTTCAAAACTTACATGGACAATTATAACCAATGCGTAGAAAGGAGACGGTCTAAAACAACCGCAAAGCGAGACTGACGCGTCAATGTATGAGAAAAGACTTAAATGCAGGCGTTCTTTGTTTATTCACTACCTGCTAGTGTGTTACACACAGAAACTCAGCACAATGTGTATATCTGATTAACTGAAAAGCGTGTCCAAAAAAGAAAAATTTAAAGCCAAAAAAAAAGATAATTCTGCCAAGAAAATAAATAGTTTGTAGGAAGAGCGGACATCAAATGAAGTTGATATAGCTCTTGTTGATTTTGATCCAACTCAACATTTAAGCTGTGTTGCCAACTTTCGCCTTTCACTTTATTCTCTTTGTCACTTTATTTATGGTGTTAAATATAGTATATTATATTTTGTCCCCAAAGTATATCCCTCTGCAGAATTACCTTGCCATTTCTAGAGAACAACCCATTAAATGGAGCTCCTGGAAGGAGGGGACAATTGCTCCCCCTCGGTACGCTGTGCTACTTACACTTTGGTGTTACATTTGAAAATTAGTGTTATTTAACGCACAATGCCACATGTAATGGTTGCCAATGAAGTAGCAATTATATTTATTATCAAAAAGATAATAGAAAAACTACAGACGACCGATAAAACAAAAGTATTTCATATTTTACCCACTATTTAAAAATAGTGTTTTTCAGATCATTGCGGGTTTTCTGTTTAAAGAAGTAAACACAGCAAAAAAATATACCAAGTTGTATTTTGCTAAAATAATCTAAGTATTAAAAATACAAGACAAAAATGATGGAAAATAAAATCTGCAGGAATAATTGTTTTAGAAAAAGAAATCTCCCTTTTTCCGACAGTTAAAGCTTTCGGGAAACAGCGAGCGAGACAGGACAGCAGCGCGGCATCGACGCATTGAAACAAGTTATGCATGGAATCTTTCCCTAGCAGTCAAAAAGGCGCGTCACATCGCCTTCCCGCCTGGCGTGTCTCGGACGTGTTTTCTATTCTATTCTATTTTTTTCTTGGTTTTGGTCCCTTCAGGTCCAATCCACCACTCTCCTTCTTCCGGACTATGCTTTCCAGGGCTTCGTCGGCGGAAAATCTGGATAATAGAGCTCGTAGCTCCCAGTAATTCCAAAAAGAAAACAAAAATAATTCTTCAATCGATGCAATGCATAAATTGTCGGCTGTCAAACCAAGATCTGCTACTGGTGTTACGTATAACCGTCACTTTCACTACTGACAGTTCCCATGGCACGCCCATCTATTTCCCGCCATTTGAGAAATACCTCGTGTTCACCACCAAACAGGATACCTTCAGCTTATGGGAATCTTCGCTCACAGCGCTTAGATCCAGAAGAAAGATGCCGTCAATTTAGCGTGAATCTTACCTTGATCCCCGAAGGTAAAAACGTCCGTACGGCACCTCTAACCGCCACTCCGGGAAGAACTTTGTAGTCCTCTACGCACGTCCGCACTGTCCGGAGGTCAAACAAAGAGTTCGGACGTGTTTTCATATGACATTGAGGATTGACGCACTCATGTCCCGCTAACGTCACATCGCACTTGCTGTTTGTCGGAAGCTTAAGAGAAGAACTTCTGCTTTTCATCTCATTCACCGGGACCCCGGACATGAAAAGCAGGAGTTATTCTGTTAACTGTCGGGAAAAGGAAGATTTATTTTTCTTGTATAAATACGACAGTAGGGAATTCTGTGATATTTGCATCGGCACTGATTTTTAATCTGTTTAGGCTTTGCTAAGTAATTTGAGAAGCTCCAATTCTACAATATAATTTTTACTGAGCAAGATATGTTTTTTTATATATTTATATTATATTTCAATTAAAACAACTTTAATCATAAACATAAATAGAAAGCGCACAGTAAAAATTGTGAAATACTGTAAAAAGTGTATTTTATCAAAAACTGCATTGAGTCCTTCATTTTAAAAAATCGTAGAGATTGTAAAAACTAAATATCGTAAGCCCTATTTATTGAAAAGGCAATGTGCCTATCGTTACCCTAATTCGCAAACCTCGTATCTTTAACATTAATTGATATACAATATGAGCAACGCTGTTTAGTTCATCGGCAAGCAATAGAATAACAAAATAAGCACTATTAGTCACGCATGTTTACATGCCGGGATTTAGATAGATTGTCTTTTTTCCTTACATTGCCTATATGTTATGTTATTTAACTGAATCTCTCTACTACTAAACCTCATACCTCCAGTCGTGTATATAACCATTAAGTAACCACTAACAACTAATTAAACCTTTAACATTTTAAATCATATGCATAGACTAATCCAAAAGTTTTTTTTTTATCTATTGTATAATTTTCGATTATGGAGATACAAGGTTTGCGGATTAGAAAACCGGTATGTCCCTAACCTTCATAAGTCTTATTTTAAAAATATTTTACATCTCTTACAAAACAAAAAGCATTTGCTTTGCTAACATACATAAATTATTGTCATCTAATTGCGATTGTAATCTAAAAAAGTTTTGTCGTTTTTAAGGAAGTCGATGCTCTAAACACACATAATTACGGGACAGAGGCCGAACAGAAAGTACAAATGAGGAATCTTGGTTTTTGGGATTGGATCGCGTCAAATTAAAATCGTTTATCGCCATCTGGCATTCCGCAGTCAAATCTTGGTCCTCTTCTATTTTTAATGTTTATTAATAGCATATCCAAAGTTATTGAGGTACCATGTCTGCTGTTCGCAGACGATCTAAAGATATATACCGAAATTCGAGATGACCAAGATTCGAAATGTCTATAAAATGCCCTAAATATACTTTGATTGGTCAATTAAAAACAAATTAAGCTTTAATATTGGAAAATGTAGTATAATGACATATACAAAGAAAAAAATCCAGTTATATTTCCATATAAAATAAATGGCTCAATTCTTACGAGAGTAGAGGAAGTAAGGGATTTGGGGGTTTTGTTTGATAGTGGCCTTTCATTTAACAGGCATGTAGAAGATATTGTAGGTAGAGCTATGAGCATGTACGGTTTTGTAGTAAGAAACACTCGTGAGTTCAGCAATATTAATTGTATCAGTGTTATTTCTTTCCTATGTCCGCAGTATATTGGAATACTGTTCGGTTGTGGAGTCTACCACTACCAGTGTCACGGATACGCAATTGAAAACGTACAAAATAATTTTTTGCGATACTTGTACTATAAGGAAACTGGCATGTACGATTTTAACGTATCAAAATCATATTTATGACAGAGATATAATCTGCATACCCTGTCAAAAAGAGAAATGTGCATGCTCTTCTTTATCTGTACAAGATTTTGCATAATGAATTTGATGATCCAGCACTTTTGTCACTTATTCCGTTGCATGTGCCTCCATATGCTACTAGATGTTCCAACACCTTTTATCAGCGGAGGGTTGCAAGGAATAATAACCTTCTAAATTCACCACTGTATACAATGTGCGCTGTTTATAATGAAATCCAGACTCATTGCGATATCTTTTCTGTAAGTCTTGACTCGTTTAGAACTATTCTTAGCCAGGTTCTGGAAAATTAGTTTGGAAGTATGTTCACTTTCTTTTACTGTCTACTGTTTTTTGTATTAGCAACTTGTACATTTTTTGTTAAATTAGTGTATTGTTTTTATTGTCTTATCTTATTATGTATATAAAGGTGTATAAAAATTGTACCTGCTCTGTAATTGGATTCTCTGTTGAGTAGGTTTTTTTGTAAATTTCTAAATGTAGAGTTTGTAAATTTATGAATAAATAAATAAATGACAATCATCGATGGCGAAACGTCGGTAAACGATTTTAATTTGACGCGGTCGTTCAAACACAAGATACCAAGATTCCTCAGTTGAACAAGACCGTGAAAGCGTTCATTCTACGTTAAGAAGTACAAATATATTTAAAAAAAAGTAAATGGCGGATGCAGCAGGACACTGATTTTCATCGTTCTCTTTGTCTTGCTAAAGCATTCTGTGCCAATGAATGACGTCATTGACACAGAAGCTAACATTTTATTTTTAAAGCCGATTCTTTATAAAAAAAAACAACCTTATGACATCGATATTCGTATCTGAAACATGTTATGAAATATTTATCTTGAAATTATTATCAGTATTTTGAAAACTTGTAATAAAAATATATTTTAGATTAAAGATCTTCGTAAAAGAAATAAATTCATTTGTAACTGTATAATTATTAGACTATAGCGAAAATAAGTACCGGAACCGGTAATTTGTCTTGATTAAAGCGCCACAGACGGTCATGCAAAACTGTCACACTGGGGGCGTTATGGTTAGTTCTGGTTAATTAAACCTTTTTTCTTTAATGCCTTAATAAAGCCAATAACCAGTGGGGCGCCAGAGGTGGGCGCGGTGTGGCGAGCGCCAAACCTAAATTGCTCTTGTCCAACCTGCTAATTGAACGCAAAAAGTCATGTTCAAAAAACCATTCCATTTATTTAAACTATTTAGTCAGCTCATATTCAAGTAAATCCGAATTATGGAATTCTTGAATAAATGATCTATGGTCGCAATATTAAAAATTACCAGTATGTTGCGCTATGTCATTAAAAACGGATTTTAGTGTAAAATTTAAATATAAAATAAAATATCCTAATAAAATGTTTTAAAAAATTCAAATTTTTTCCCCTTAGTTATGTTTAGTATCATTTATTAACAAAATAAAATACAGTGATGATAATAAAATAGTTTGCACTTTGTCTTTTAAATGGGATTTTTTTCAAAAAGAAATGGAAATCATGTAGAACCTCGTTTTAAAGGCCCTTTAATTCTCTACTTAACGCCACTTTGTTTTTGAAAGTACCGTACAAACATCAGTGCGTATTTAATGAAATTGGCTTGTAAGTCTAGAACGGTTTTGCCGATTTTATAAACAAAGTGGCGTTAGGTAGGGAATTTATGGACCTTTAAAACGAGGTGCTACATGACCTCCATTTCTATTTGCAAAAAAACTTGCCAGTGTCCCCTATTGTACTAGACCACGTGACCAAAGTTATTTTAATGCCAAAAAGTAGCTTAAGATGACACCATTTTACACAAATTTTACCCGATCTCGATATCTTGACCCATTCAAAAGTTAACGGGGAGAGAACTTTTAAAAACCGCAATGTATGTACAAATTGGAGCTAAACTTCAAACGCCTGTAACTCTAGAACGACTGGACCGATTTTTAAACATAAAATGGTGATAATAGTAGAAAATCGAAAGGCCTTTAAAACAAAGTGTCATTTGACAAAAGAAGTTGCTAGTGCCATCTTAACCAAAATTATTTTTATGTCAAAGAGTAGTTTAAGTAACACCATTTTTCCCTTTTACCAGATCTCAATAACTTGTCCCATTCAAAAGATAAAGCAGGAGTGGGGGTAGTAAGATATGTTTTGGTTTACACAGCCTTCTAAGCAAACAATTTTTCCGAAAACCGTTTGTTTCATCACAAAAATGCAAAAACCAAATATTTGAATTTTTCTGTGGCCATTATGCTGGTGTAGCTTAACTTTTAAAATTGATCTTACACATAAATTTTGGTCATCAACAGGCTTTACCCCCATTAATACCCCCTATGGTAAAAGAATCTTTAATAAATTAATGGGTTTTTACCTTCTTTAAGACATACAATAAATACAACTTTTTAACTGATAGGAATGTGCACATTTTCGTGAGATTTGATGCGAGAATGTTGCCACAGTTTTTTTTACCCAATTTGCGATGATTGCAGGTTGAAGGGGGTTTTTGTTTTCAGTTTTTGGGATCTTAAAAATAAGCTTCTAAAATATTTGTACTGAATTTTAAAACGCCCTGTATTCATATAATAACAATATTGCACTGCACATTTTACTGCCCACCTCTAAATTTCTTTGCCGGATATCGCCCAACTTAAAAAAAGCTGGCGCCGCCACTGCCAATAATTTACCATGATCCCCCAATGTGACAGTTTTGCAACTAATCTGAACCAATCAAATTACCAGTTTCGGTGGAGTAGTGTTTCTTTCTGAAATATATATCTGAGCGCAAGAAGATGCATGCCTGGTTCTGCATTCTGCGCTTCTTTTGTTGCTACTTTATCAAACTCGCGCAAGGTGAAAAAGCGGAGGTGGCACGTAAGCGGTAGGTTACATTATATTAGTTCAGTCACACAAGAAAGTATCATCAGCAAAAGGAAATATTTCTTTTCTTTATACCTTAGACATTTCAGCCCTTATGAACGACACTGGTAATAATTTTTGTTTCTTGTATGCCAAAAAATGTCTTTTAATGAATAGGAGACGCCTTTCAATTTTTTTAAATATCTGATTAGATACAAAAGTTAATTAAAAAAGAAAACATTTTTTATTTTTAAAACCCTGTAATTCAAAAACTAAGACGTTTAGGACATATGTTCATATAAAGTTTTTTCCTAATTTTTGTTGTATAATAACCTCATAAAAAAAGTGTCGGATAAGTTACTGGACAACCTCTGTATTTTTATTGTGGTTCTTCGAGATAGTAATTCTTCCCGAACATCTATACCTAGTGAAGACCCCTAGATGCAAGTAGATATATTCTTTTTTTTTAAACCTAGTGTAACATTTTTCTTTAATAAATGTCAAATCTGCTCACGTATCGTATATTTTTAATATAAGATCTTTTGCCAGTTATCTTGTAAATATTTTTACTAAAATAAAAAAATTACTCATACCCATATCTGACATTTTGCTTTTAACTAAAAAATTGTGCTGAAAATGTGCGATTTAATACGTACGAGTAATTTTATGCAGAGAGAACATAATAAACGCCGGTAAAGCTCTAAAAGATCCTGCGCTGAGTTTCAAGACGACGATAGGACTGATTTGTATAATATTTGTTCTACCTCTTTTTATTTTAATAAATTAGAATCTTCAGTCAACATGGTATCAAATTATTTCAGAGTTAATTTCAATATCAATTCAATAAACCTATCTTACAAATTTAAAGTACCTACACGGTTTATACCTACTACTCATGCAATGATCAAGATAATAATCTATTTTCAATGGGATTGGTTGTGGTTTCATCGAAAAGTGGTATACACCATATCAAACGTCGACGACAGCCAGTTCTATTGTATCGTGACTATCGTAATCCCTCTGCTGAACACTGCTGAGGTCCCGAGTTGAACTGCTCCTTCTGAAGCCAATCGGACAGCGATTGATACCGTCATTTTTGTCCAGATAAAAGGACTTTTTCAAGTTAGAATTACTGCTTGAAATTAAATGACTTTTGATTTTTATCGTTTTATGGCCTACTTTTCTATAAAACCAAAATGCTTACGTCACTAAAATTTTATCCACATTGTGGCGAATGCGCTAATGTTGAACTGCATTGATTCAAGACCCGTTTAATCTAGTAGCAGTGTATAGACGTTAGAATAACGTTTATAAATGTTATTCATAAACTTTGAATAGCGAATAAGCAAGATTCACAGCAGGGGGTCCTATCAACGTACGGGTTATCTCTAATGTCAACTACTACACATAAAAATAACTGCGTTCGATTGTAAATTTCAGTGGATAAGAGACCCCTGCCAAGCTTACAATATTTTTTGTAGTGGGATTTGAATCGAGAAACGAGTATACATTGTGGTATACATATGTACATACGTGGGTCGTAGTTCGCTTTTTAGTTGCATTTCCGCAGTGTTTGGCTGTTATTACGTTTTAGATTAAATAGAAAAGTTGAAAAATAGGTAAGTAATATTTTAGTAATAAATTTAATCTTTATTTTAAGTACAAAGCTGGGTAATTTTCTAGAAACCGGCGGCAACTCCGATTTTGACGAAATTTGGTATACGGGGGTTTTTGGGGCGCTGATCACGAATTATTTGGCGGAAACGTTTCGTTCTCGAGATATTCATCATCAAAGTTCAAATTTGAAATAAGCTTATTATCACTATATTCCCCTTCTTTTGCACACAATTCTTGATTTAAAGCTAAAGTGTCACAAAATATTTGATTTTCACCTTTTAAAACGCCGTTTTTCTACATTTTTTACATTATTTTTGCATTAAATTGCGTTGCTTTTCTTTGATAATGCGGCAACCATACATACACATAGGGCTTCATGGCACACTGGGATTAAAATAAGTCAAAGTATAGGTATGCAATTTAATGCAAAAATAATGTAAAATACATAAAAACGAGGTTTTAAAAGGTGAAAATCAAATATTGTGTGCCACTTTAGCTTTAAATCAAGAATTGTGTGCAAAAAGAAGGGGGAATACAGTAAAAATAAGGTTAGTTCAAATACCAACTTTGATGATGGATATCTCGAGAACGAAACGTTTCCGCCAAATAATTCTTTCAGATTCGTGATCAGCGCCCCAAAAACCCCCGTATACCAAATTTCGTCAAAATCGGAGTTGCCGCCGGTTTCTAGAAAATTACCCAAAGCTGCAACAACTATGTTTAAAAGTTCTAAAAAAAGGTAGAGTTAATTTAAATTATTACATTCAATAAATATTTGGACAACTTACTGCCGTCCAACGGAAAACACCGTATGTGAATATGCTTATAATATACACTACGGTGTTTTTTCGTTGGACGGCAGACTAGAGTTTGGTGTCCCAGGATAGGTGTTACAGTAAGAGAACAGATTGGACCAAATATTTTTGAATTCTAAGACGACACTTTGGGAAAAGATGGTCGCATGGTCCAAAACTAATAAATACAAAATTTTACTTATAATTGGTATTATACAGGTGGAGTTATAAGTAAAAATATGAAAAATGCCCAAGAGTAAAGTACTTTTATTTTTTTAAAATATAACTTATAAGTAAATGTTGTAGAGAATTGAATTTTATGTCAAATTTAAAGTTAGAGCATTAAAGCAAAAATTTATGTAATTTTACAACATATGCATAACATTTAGATAGTCTGAGGAAGCAAATTTATAAACAAAATCCTTAAAAACTTTAAATTTCTTATAATTTTTCTTCCTCTTGCCCAATATTTAAGTTTTAATGCGTAGGTAATGTAAAAGAAAATTGACAAACCTTTTTTTACTTTAATGCTCTAACTTTAAATTTTGACATGAAAATTCAGTTATCTACAACATTTACCTATACAATTTTGTTATATTTAAAAAATAAAAGTACCTATTTTACTCTTGGGCGTTTTTTACATTTTTACTTCTTATAACTCATATATAGTAACAAATCGAAGTAAAATTTTGTATTTACAAGTTTTGTACCATGCGACCATAGTTTTCCTTAGTGCCGTCTGAAATTTAAAAATGTTTGGTTCATTTGTCCTCTGTATAGTGTGTCTTCGTAAGTTGGTGTCATATGGAAAATGTTTTATTATTAATTTTTTAATTTGATATCTGATGATTTTGGACTATGCAGAACTTTTTATAAAGAATAACTTTCTTTCGTACAATTATTATTAAAAAATTGTGCCATATATGACGCCAATTTACGTAGACATTCGACACTCTGTACACACATTTTCAGTTACTTTTTTATGCTATTTAATAAAGTAGGTCCAAAAATATATTTTTCCCTTTTTTTGTATTTTTTAAGCAATATTTATGCGAGTTTAAACCACGACCTTGTATATTATATTGAAATTTTTATTATAGTTTCAGCGTTTCAGATAATAAAATATAATAAATATCTTTATTTCGAAATGGTAAAAATAAAAACATTAATGGTATAGTATATTGGGGTGTTAAAAAGTACGCTGCCCAACTTTAAGGAGTCGTTCTATAATTTTAATTTAAAAAAATCTCAAACGTGATACGGAAAACATGATGAAATTAATGTTGCAAAAATATCGTCCGTTAAAAAAATAAAAACACTAATAACTGAGAGTGTCTAGGCTTGCAGTATCTTTTACCACTTTTCATTTACTTGTGTACACTCCTGCAAAAAACAAACAAAGAAAATTTTGTTAAAATCAACACAATCTTAAATAACTATTTTGTTTTTTTTGCCGATTTCAATTATATTTTCGTACAGTGGTAGCTTCTTTCATCAAGATTATTATTTAATGTGGGGATTGCAAAACGTTTTATTGGATTGGGTGTTATACAGAGAAGGGCCAAATATTGCATTTTGACTCAAATTTTCGAACACCCTGTGGAATAATTTTATGTCACAATTTATTACCAGTATATTGGATTTAAAAGCCCCAGCGTTGCTTACCATTTTTTTAATATATACCAATATCTTTATTCTAAAAGGAAACGCACATTTTTAAAGAAGACAATGAAATTTGTGTGTAGTTATACTTTAACTTCTTTCTTAATTTTTTTATTTTTTATGATAAACAATAAATACAAGTTAGTTTGTTAAGTCGGTTTCGTAAAGTTTTCAAATCAGTGTTTGGATTTTTGGTGTCTTAGGTTGATATATAAGTACAGTATGTACAGGGTACGACAAAAAGTGTCAATTTCAAAAAATAAATACCCTGTATATTATATCACCAATAAAAGATCTTTTCAAGGCCATAAAAAAATACCACATTTTATATACTTCTCTTTATTAGTTTTGGAAATATGACCATCTAAATTTTAGGTTTCCCCAATATGTTTGCGATATAGCTTATATCAGTGGTGGCGAGTACATATGGTGCACGGGGGCAATGCACCCAAAGAAGTGAAATGTATGGGTGCAATGCCCCATATGAGAAATGAAAACATTTTAACAATTTTGTCCCTCAAAAGTGTTGTGTTGATGTGGATGAAGCTTACTTTTTTGCTCTGTTGAAGGTAAATTATTCCACAGGATGTTCGAAAATTGTGGCGAAATGCAACATTTTGCTCTTCCTTGTATAACACCTAATCCTGTAAAACTTGTTGCAATACCCATATTAAATAAAAATCTTGATAAAAAAAGGCTACAACTGGGCCCAAAGTTAGTTTAAATCGGCCAAAAACCAAAAAGTTATTAAGGATTAAATTAAAGAATATATGGTATGTCCGTTTTCTTTCTAGAAGTAAATTATTAGCCTTTATGGTACTTTACCAAAGTATTTAATATGTTTTTTAGTATAAATCATGCCTGGTGAAGGTGAATTAGATAAAACAATATCCCTAGCATATTCCAGCTTACCAATACCTCCTAACAAATGTATGGCTACTTACATATGGGTAGATGGTACAGGAGAAAATGTTAGGGAAAAACTAGAACTCTGGAGGTCGTATCCGATAATCCAAAAGGTATTAAATTTATTAAAAAACAAACGTTTATTAAGAGTGTATTAATTTATTCAAAAGTGTATAAAAACTGGACATTTTCTAACAAATTATTTTTCTTGGTTGTAGATTTCCCCATCTGGAACTACGATGGTAGTTCAACCTACCAGTCTTTGGGCTCAAACTCTGATACTTACCTTTTTCCTGTGGCCGTTTTCAATGACCCTTTCACTAGAGATAACAATAAATTAGTACTATGTGATACCTATAAATACGATAAAACCCCCACAGAAACTAATAAAAGGTTAGATATGTTTTTTAATTAATTTTATTAGGTATCTAGTACTTAATTCTGTGTCCTTACCGGTGTCCGATATAACGATTTTTTAAAGCCTTTCATGTAAAGAACCTAAAATAAGGTCGATAAAAGCTGTAAACCACATATTTCATTTATTATAGACTTTATTTTTAGAAATTTAATTTTAGCTGGATAAAAATACATTTATGGTTTCCCTATTTTTATTTATCTAACTGTGTGTGTTAACAACAGTAGATAAACTACTGGAAAAATACACTACCCACACCCACTATTATTTCTAATTATTGTACAGGGTGGTGCGATTTCGACTGTTTTAACAGAAAACTCGTATTTCCTGACCAGATGGAAAAAAATTGACTTAGGTGTTTTGGGCTCGATTTTCGAAATTAGATGAATGGTGAAAACCGCATCCCGAAATCTCTATCGGTATCCGAGATATAGGGCGTTTCATTAGATAAAGATCAAGTCAGTCATTTTGAAAACTTCCCAAAACGGTGTAAACATTCTTAATGCACTTTTTGAGTGGAATCCATTGGACTATTCAGATTTTTAAAATTGTTTCTAGTTTCGTTAAAAATATATAAAGCTTAGTTTTTTAAACATAAATCATAGTTGGCCTTGATCTCAAAAAATTGCTTATTTTTTGCTGCTCCAATAATATATTATTATTTAAACTTATCTTTGAAATTGAGCGAGATATTTCAGTTTTTAATTTCTGGTACAGTAGGTCATGGAAAAAATCGGCACTTGTCAAAGTCAGGTAAATAATTTATCATTTCTATCAGTAACTGATTGGAACTCTGTTTTATTTGAGAGGATTGCAAAAATGTATGAAAATTACGAGAAAGTTGACATGTTAAAGTGCTATTTCCTGTCAGGTGAAAATTCCGAGGCCGCAAGTTAATTATATTTGAATAGATTTCCTGAACGTCGTCATCCAGATAATAGATTCTTTCAAGTTCTGAGATCAAATTTAACAAATTACGGAAGCTGAGGCCAAGAACGTTTGCAGTTGATGATGAAAGTGAAATTCAGGAACTAAATATATTAGGTGGGGTTTTAGACCATCCTAACACGGCTCATCGATCGGTAGCTGAGGTAACAGGTGTTGAGACAACTAAAGTTTTGAAAACCTTTAAAAAGCACAAATTTAAACCGTACAGAGTAAGAAAAGTTCATCATCTTCAGGATGGGGATTTCCAAAGAAGGGTTACATTTTGTGAGTGGTATGTGAATCAGTGCAGATTGAACAATAACTTCCATATGAACGTTATCTGGACAGATAAAAGCCGAATAGATATACTTCAGGGATATATAACTGGTATAATTCATATTATTGGGCTACAGAAAACCCACATGGTATAGTGCCCGTGAACAGACAAGGACGGCAAGGTTTCAGTATTTGGGTTGGGAATTTTGCGGTTATTGAGTTTTGGATCCCCATTTTTTTAATGAAAGTTTAACCGCACAAGATTTTGTGAATATTTTACAAACATATGTTGCACCATTTTTGGAAGTTTTGCCATTAGCGCAGGCTCGAAATATCCATTAACAGCAAGATGGTTGCCCTTCGCATAACGCACGAAATACAACTGATTTTTTAAATCAAGAATTTCAAGATAAATGGATTGGTACTAGAGGATCTATACTATGGCCTGCTAGGTCCTGCGACTTAACACCATTAGATTTTTTTTATGGAAAAGATTGAAGGATATAGTTTTTAGGGAAGAACTATCGTAACACGGGAAGAGTTGCAAGTAGCGACTAGGCAAGCTTTTGGTGCGATTAGACCTGTTGAACTAATAAACGCTTGTAATGCAGTGGAAAAAAGTGTTTATTATGTATTACGGAAGAAGGAGCCAACTTTGAACATCTACTTTGAATTAAGTTTTTCTATAGGTTCTGGTTTTCATTTAAACTCGTTTAATTTTTTTCATTATATTTTATTATGTTCATAAATATAAAGTTTGTAATTTAATTGCATTATTTTTTAGTCTGTGTTTGATAGTTAACATGTTTGCATGTCCTCCTTAAAAAAAATAAATAACTGGTATGCTATTTACCTGGCTTTGACAAGTGCCGATTTTTTCCATGGCCTACTATAATTATAGCTAAAATAAAAAAACTGAGATATCTCGCTCAAATGGCCTACTATAGCAAAAATAAAAAAACTGAGATGTCTCGCTTAATTTCAAAGATAAATATGAATAATAATATGTCATTGAAAAGAACAAAAAATAAGCAATTTTTTAAGATTATGGCCCATCATGATTTATATTTTAAAAAACCAAGCTTTATATATTTTCAACGAAACTAGAAATAATTTTAAAAATCTGGATTCCACTCAAAAAAGTCAAAAAGTTTTCAAAAATGACGGACTTACGATTTTTTTCAAAATAGCCAAAAAATTAAAAACGCCCTATATCTCGAATACCGATAGAAATTTCGGGATGTGGTTTTCACCATCTAATTTTGAAAATCGAGCCCACGACACCTATGTCAATTTTTTCTATTTGGTCAGGAAATGCGAGTTTCCTGTTAAAACAGTAGAAATCGCAGCACCCTGTACATACCAAGTTTCTTTAATTTAAAAAAATATATATTCCTCTAAATTAAAACGGAATTACTTTATTTTAATTCGAAAAATAAAAACATTTACTAAAAAAAGTCACAGCGATAAAGTTCTGCAGCAAAGTAAAAATTAAACTTACACAGAAGGTCTCTAAAAGTAGCAGGAAAATGCTACCACAAATTCCTGTTGCTAAAATATGACGATCTAACTCAACTTACCTTGGTCCAAATTGACAAAATCTTTTTGCACTGTCTGGCAGTGCTGGGTTAAAGTAAACCACTCAAATCGAACCATATATTGAGAAAAATACCTAGTAAGCAACTATGAGTTGCTAACTTTTTAAACCAGTGTAGTACATCTGTGTAGGTGTTTTTCTCAATTTGTATTGCCCAAGGTATAGGTACTTCTTATGCTAGAATTGACAAGGCACCACTTTGAAAGTTGCAAAGTGTAAAAGGCAATACCTACGCACTTTACATCTTTTATTTTTACTAAATTAAACATTTTTTCTGGTATTAATACTTAAAGATAAAAATTGGACTTTCATACCTTGGTATAAAGTAAAAAAGAGTGGAAATCCAATAATAAAATAAAAAATATGTATATCATTTAAATTGAAAAACTGTTAATTGATTTCTGATAATCTACTAAAGATTTGGCAATACCGCCAATATTAAGACTCAATACATAGTACCTAGGGTTTTATTCTGGAGTACCGAATTTCATCCAGTTAGCTCCAAAATTGTCTGAGATATTTGAGTGTCCATGTTTTTTAGAGTCTCTTGCCTTAAAGCAATGGAAGCTGCCAAGGACTTTCATCCATGGTTCGGGCTAGAACAAGAGTACACTCTTTTAGATGTAGATATGCAGCCCTTTGGCTGGCCCAAACATGGTTTTCCCGCTCCTCAGGGACCATATTACTGTGGGGTTGGAGCTAATAAAGTGTATGGTAGAGCTATCGTGGATGCTCATTATAGAGCCTGTTTATATGCAGGAATTAATATTACGGGAAGCAATGCAGAGTGTCTTTTATCACAAGTAAGTTTGTACAAGTAAACAAAATTTTAAAATTTTTAGAAAGACTAAGACTTAGATATACCTTATATAACTATAGAATTTCTGTCAGCTTCTGGTTTAAGTTTTAGATCATTCACCGTACAGCCCAGTTCTAAAATCATGCGACTTTGAGTTATATCCACATACATAATAAATAGCTTATGGGTGGACTTTCAAAATATAGTCCAATTAAATAGACGCTGATATCACAATTTGGAGGGAGTGAATGAATTTTTGACATAAGTTACTTTAAAGTGTCTACAAACAAAAAATATTTAAACAAAAGTTTCAACTCCGGAGGGTTGAAAAAAATAAATAAAGTGATTTTTTGCAATTATTTTAAAACGGTTGGAGCTACAAAAAAATTTCTTAACAAAAGTTGTAAAACTAAAAATTATACAATCAAAATGGTCTTTATTATTTTTTTCTCCAGATAACATTAGGGTTGCTAAAACTTAAGGGATGATAATTTCAAATAAAAAAATTATAACTTTTTAACAAATTTATGAATTTGCATTTATTTTTGACATAATTATCCTTAGAGTGTCTACAATTGAAGTGTAGGAGAGATTTTGTTTCAACCCCCGGAGAGGGGTTAAAGAAAAATAATTAATGTGTTTTTTGTAAAATATATTTCAAAATGGGTAAATTTAAAAAAAAGTTTTTACAAAAGCTGTAGAGCTAAAAATTCTACATCAAAATGGTCCTTATCATTTTTTTCTCCAGATGATATAAGGGTGGCTTAAACTTAAGGTATGATAATTTTAATTAAAAAAATCATTCCTATTTAGCAAATTTATGTATTTGCATATTTTTTTAAAATAATTACCTATAAAGTATCTATAAACAAAGTATACAAGAGTTTTTGTTTTAACCCTCCGAAAAGGGGTTCAAAAGAAATAAATAAGGATGTTTACTTAAAATTACTTTGAAACGGTTGATGTTAGAGAAAAAAATCCCAACAAAAGTTTTAGAACTAAAAATTTTACATCGAAATGGTACCCATCATTTTTCCCCAGATGACATTAGGGTTGCTAAAAATTAAGGGATGATAATTTCAATTTAAAAAAAATAACTATTTAACAACTTTATGTATTTAATTTTCTTTTTGACATAATTAAGTGTCGAAAAACGAAGTAAAGAAAATATTTTGTTTCAACCCCGCTGGAAAGGGGTTGAAAAAATGGAATTAATGTTTTTTATTAGAATTATTTTAAAACGATAGGCGATAGTGAAAAAGTTCTTTACAAAAGTTGTAGAGCTAAAAATTCTACATCGAAATGGTTCTCGTTACTTTTTTCTTAGATGACATTGGGGTGGCTAAAACTTAAGGGATGATAATTTTAATTTAAAAAATTATAACTATTTAACAAATTCATGTATTTTCATTTTTTGACATAGTTAACTCTAAAGTGTCTATAAATGAAGTATAAAGTAGATTTTTTTAACCCTCCGGAAAGGTGTTGAAAAAATAAATTAAATTTTACATCGAAATGGTTCTCAGCATTTTTTCGCAGATGTCATTAGGGTTGCTAACACTTAAGGGATGATAATTTTATTTAAAAAAATCATAACTACATATACATTAACTCATGTATTTGCATTTATTTTTGACATAATTAACGTTAAAGTGACTCAAAAGCAAAGTGTGGAAGATATTTGGTTTTAACCCCCTGGAAGGAGGTTAAAATACTTTTTTATGTGTTTTATTGGAATTATTTTAAAACGGTTGAAGTAAGAGAATAGTCTATATGTATAAAGTACATTAACTGAAGATACTCTTTTGGTAACCCTATTACTGGCTTTTAAAATATTGTTTAAAAAAATTGTCATAATATTAGGATATAGTTGGAAAACATTAGATAATTTCTAACATAATAAAGGAATATTTTTTATTGCAAAATACCTTGCTTAAAGCTTAAGATAAGATAAGCTGACGACCTTATCCAATAATATTATTGGACGTTAAGTAATATATTAATTTGAAGCCTATTTATACAAGTCAGTAGAAAAGATAAACAAAATAAGATATATGTAGGGAAAACTAGCCTAAAATAACATATTGGGGTAAAATGACACACTTTATAATTTTTAAATTTCCTGCTCCAGCGTGTAATATGATCACTGCAGTTAGTATTAAAATTTCCGTCCATGAATGCTCCTTTTTTTTAGCACGATATTGAGAAATTTGCCTACCTCTAAATAATCCTAATTAATTTAGAATTTGTGTATTTTTGCGAATTTACGTAGTTTTGTTAAAAATGTTGTTATTTTTGATTAAAGCACACTAAGTTGGCTATGGATATTTTTAAATATAATTAATGTAGATACATTCATACACTCAAAATTAAAACATGTTTGTTAAACTTTTTATTGGGTAAAATAACATACTTTGTCAACGTGTTTGTTAACGTAAATTTTTGTTTTATGGTGAGTAAATATAAAACGAAGTCTACACGCCAAGGTTGTTCAAAGTGACCCATGCTGAATGTGCTTGTGTCTCCCCTAGGACAAAAACATTTATCTGCGAACTTTGTTGTTAAGTTAAAAAACAGTCAAATATATTTACATACATTATCATATTATAAATGTTAATTATTAATATTAAAATTATATAATATTATATGAATAATTAAATGAGTTTTAAAATAATTTAATCCTTAAAATAGTCTGCTGATGGTATATGCCATTCTAGCCTATATTTCTATTCTAGTCAATATTCTTTGAAATATTATGGAAAATTAATATTCGTTATTTTTTTATGCTCGATTAGCCTAACCTTGGCTTACTAATGACTAAAAATAATTAATACCTTCACAATTTGTTATAATAAATCACATTATTAATTTTTTAAATAAGTATAAACAAAAATTATAAAGTATGACATTTTAGGCCATTTTCCCCTACCAATTAAACATTTTAACAACAGCCATGTATTTACAATTAGGTTTCAAACACATTAAATTTTAATTGTTATAAAAATATAAAATGATAGGGGTGATAGAGTGAGCCAAAATAATGTTAGTAGTGCATATAAAAAAAAGTTCTATCGCGCTAGGGAGATATTGACTTTTAAAGTCGGTATATAAAAATCCTAATGTAATTATAAATTTTGAACTGTTGCCACTGTACCAATAATATTTGTGGCTGCTAAATAATCTCATAGTAATGCTTTTTTCCATAGGCAAACGGCTGTTTGGTAAGTCGAAGTTATACAGGGTGCGACGATTTTTTTAAATTTAATTTATGCATTTTTAACACTGGTGACAAATTTGACATTTTGCTTTGACCGCTTATTTTCCTTATGATTTTTGTACAAAAAAGGTGTACCTTATTTGAATCGTTATCTTGGAACGTTTTTCATAAAATCGTTTTGCAACTTAACTGAATCTCGAAAACAAAAGACTGTTCGTGTTAAAATCTTCTATAAAGCACATTAAATTGATAGTTGCAATTTGGGTACACGACAGAAAATAAATTAGAACTACAAAAAAAAAACAAGTAAATGGAGAAAATTAACTATTATTTGGATTTAAAATTTTAATATTTTTAGCTTTTTAGGAGATTGTTTTTTTTTAATAATAGTGAATTTTTATTTTACTTTTTGTTTAAAATATTTATATTGACAACGGTGGCAGACTTGCTACCGAAACGTCGATTTTTAGTTCTTCATTTACTTGTTATATTTTTTTTGTAGTTTTAATTTCTTTTCCGGCGTGCACCCAAATAACTACCAACAATTAATTGAATCCACCGAACCAATACAGAACATATCTTCAATAAAGCACATTGAAAAATAAAATTGATAACTGTCATTGTGTATCCTAACTAGTAACCGAATTTTTTGCGATTTTAAAACCGATGCAAAGTCCGCATTTATAATATTAGTAAAACAAATCAATTTTTATTTCTGTGAGAAAGATACAAAGGCTAAATGGAATGGAATTGGTGATTTCATTTGAGTTTCGTACGTACGAAAATAAACGATCAAGCAAGCCAAGAAAAAGAATTGAGACTTTGGTTGCTTAATATAGGGCAACTTTTTTAGAATTAGGCAGCTGCCCCCTTTGCTCCCACCTCCCCTGGCGACGCCCTTGGACACAAGCATTACTATGAGGTTATTTGGTAGCCCAAATATTATTGGTACTATAGCAACAGTTCAAAAGTTTTATACCAACTTTGAAGGTCAATATCTCCCTAACGAAGGGCGATAGAACTTTGTTTGTATATGAAGTAATAACATTATTTTGGCTCACTCTTATCACCCCTATTATTTTTACCCTCACCTTTCCGGACACCCTGTATATTTTTAAAAAGCTGTCATCCGCCATGATTTATTAATTTAACCTACAGGGTGTTTTATAATCAATGAATAAATTGTATGGTTGGTTTATATCACAAAAATTTAAATATTTAAAAAATCTAACTACACCACTGTATTCCACGTATAAATAACTACTGATATCAGTTTTTTATTTGTTGTAAGTTACGGGACAACTGAAATGCGAATGGGGTCCAAAAATTAAAAAAAATCGCCCTTAGTGTCAAAACAAAGAGAGCCATAAAAATCTCTTAGTGTTTTTTTTCTAATAATATCAAAGATACCCTACAATTGCAGCGAAATCCAAACACCCTGTACAGTAAATTAATTTTGAATTTTTTAAATGAAATATATTTTGTATACGCTTAGAGTCACCCGTTTTTACAATATTATGGTTTAACAAATTATATTTTTTGAAAATTTTTAGGTTAACGGAAAAACGTACAAAAAATTTTATTTTTAAAAATATTAATTTATCCTTATCTAGCTTTATGCCGTTTTTATCAGTCATCTTGGTTTATCATACCATTACTTACTAATTAATCGTATTCCCAAAAACTAAAAAAACTAAATTTAAATTTTTAACTCTTTTAGTGGGAATACCAGATCGGACCTAATGAGGGAATTTCAATAGGAGATCATCTATGGGTATCCCGATACATCCTCCATAGAGTGGCTGAAGATTTTGGTGTTGTTGTAACGTTCGATCCGAAACCAGTAGAAGGCAATTGGAATGGTGCTGGTGCTCATATGAATTTCTCAACTAAAGCTATGAGGGAAGAAGGAGGACTAGCGTAAGAAATTTTAAATTATCAATACTAACACAGCTTTTTAAAAGATTTGAGATATTTGCGACTTTCTCCTCTGTTTAACAGTAAGCGTGTTCCGGCTTGTTAGAGCTAGAGTTGTTATGAAAAGAACGGAACAGTTCTTAAGAGCATTTTCAGAGGTAGTCTGTTCAGGAAACCGTTCTTTAAAGAGAACTAAACAGCCTGTTCTTTTCGAACCGAACGGGTGAGGAACGAACGCGCGTTTTAGTTTTTGTGTTCTCTGTTCTCACTGGTTCTGTGATCTGCGTTCGGTCGAATGGACCATATTGGCTATACTCGTTTATTTGGATCGAAGAAACTCGAACCAGGCTTTGAGCTTGAAGTGCTTGAACTATTCACGCTAACGTTCGCAGTGCGATGTGGTTTATGGATGGCTTATGGGGCTGTTTTTTTTAATGCATGTTTGGAATAGTTTTGATCGATAAGGGTGAACGGTGAACGGGTAAACCAGGAAGAGAATGGATTAATGCCCAATATGTCCAGTCTCTACCTGATTGTCAAGAACTTGTTAAAAAAGAGATGAACAACTGAACAGGTTTATGGAACCTGTTCTTGGGTAGGAAGGGAACTATTCGAACCTGTTCAGCATTCTTGCTTGTTCTTTAACAACTCTAGTTAGAGCACCTTAGTATAAACTTACCCCAGAATCGCACATTGGCGCCAGTGTTGGCGTCATGTTGGGCTATGTTGGCGGTATTATTTTAAAAAGCGTCCAGACATTGGAAGTTATTGAAGCCAAGCTGAGTTAGCTTCAAGCAGAGCCAATATGTCGAAATTAAAAGTGGATGTTCGTGCTCATTAAAGACTCTCTTATTTTGTGGTCTTTAACTGTTGGATTTCATAAAACTGGTTCCACTTGATAAAGCTCCAAAAACAGTAAAACGTTTTTATTTGACCATATCTCTTAGACATTATTTACTTTATTAAGTACCATATCTCTTAGACATTATTTACTTTAAATAAGTTAAAAGACGATTAATTACGCGCCAATGTGTGCGGCTACTCCCAACGTTCGAGCCAACGTTGGCGCCAACAGACACCAACACCATAAATCTTGATCCACACATTGGACGACCGTAGTTGGCGCCAACATTGGCCCCAATGTGCGGTGCCGGCTTTAAAGTTAGCATAGTTAAGGATTAGTCAAATTCAAGCCTAAAATCACTGAAATGTGATGGTATATACAGGGTTAGTAAAAGTATTGCAACTCTTTATATACTGCTAAAGCCTACATTTGCAAAATTTGGTATCTAAGATGTTTTGAGCATATGGAATTAAATAGTAATACCTATCGTCTATGTTGTCAGCTTTTCCAGTTCTATGTCTTATTATTTTTTGTTTTTTCTTATTTCTATTTAGTGAAATACACAATTTATTTTTATTACATTACGTATTGGGCAAGTCAAATTTAGTAAGTTTTTAAATTTTCAAAATTAATCTTTATTGGTTGTCAGATTTTAATGAAAATGCTGTGTTTTCATAGCTAGGCAACTAGTTAAGATTAAGTTTTGAAAATTTAAATTCTTACCAAAATTGACACGCTTATTTTATTACAATTAAAATAAACACGGCTTTTCATTTAAAGTAACAAATGCTCAAATGCTCAAATTATTGCAATAATAGTAGGGGAGCCCAAGAGGAGGATTTCGGGATTTACTACAGGAGGATACCTAGTACCTAGGTTAAAGTACCTCCACCAAATATGAGCCTCGTATATATGGCCGCCCGTCAAGGATAATAAAGGATCAGATTAGTAAAAAAAATATTTGCCAAAAGTGTATATTTCACTAATCTGACAATTTGAGAGTGACGTTTAGAAATCGGAGGGCTACAAAGTTGTTGAAAAAGGTCATCTTGACATTCTCGAGCGTGTTTTGTTGTTGTTTCTTTAATTTTGAAGGAAATAATTCAAGGATAATGAAAAATATATAATCTGACGATTTCCACAAGCTCAAATACCACAGTATTATTTTGACATATTTAAAGTGTATAGCCGCTTCCCCCACCGATGAGAAGGTATACATTATAATATAACATTTTTTTCTTCTGATTATTTAAGCTTTGCAACCCAATAGGTCTCTGTGATCCCCTCGTTTAGCATTGCTAATATAAAAATAAATGGGAAATTCCATAAAAAAAGAAACCAAAATACGTGTAGATTAAAACTAGGAAATCTGGCAACAGTGCTGACATTCACTATTAATTTTTTTATGCCCAACTAAGAGTTGCAGTACTTTTATTAACGCGGTATTACTTTATGTTTAAATTGCGATTTTAGGGAGATTGAAAAAGCCATTCAAAAGCTCAGCAAACATCACCAAAGACACATCCAAGCTTATGATCCAAAAGGAGGAAAAGACAATGAAAAACGTTTAACTGGAAAAAATGAAACTTCAGATATTTCCACTTTTTCTTCAGGTAAGAAGAACCTAAACATTGACCATCTTTGGAGTATTCATGATCCAACAAAACAAACAAAAAGACATACTTTTCTTCTTCCCGTAACGCAAAAAATAACCGCATAAGAAACAACCAACTTTTTCATACAAATTTTTCTTCTTACTCATACTAGGGGTTCAAACCCCTAACCCCTTCCCCTCCCTTATATACGCCACTGGTTATGACTCAGGTAAGATAGATAGGTACCCAATTGAATCAAGTCCGTCAATATTTTACCAAAGCTGCCGATTGGACACAGTGAAGAGTATAATGCGACAAAAAAGGCAGACGATTTAACGGGTTGTAATTTCGAGGCAGACTTTTTGTTTTTTTTTAATCTTCAAAAAGTCTGCCACAAAATTACAACTAGCTAAATCGCCTGCCAATATATTTTTTTGATCGCATTAAATACACTCTTTAATGTGTCAAAACGGCAGCTTTGGTAAAATACTGCCGAACTTGATTATATTTAGGTAGATGCCTGTCTTACCTGAGTTACGTCATAGCTACCCTCGTTCGGCTTAGTAAAACCCGAGGTGAAACTCCATCTCATGTAAGGTAGGTATAGGGGAGTCACTGAGCAAAAAATAAGCGTTGGTAAAATACTGACGGTCTGCCATCCACTGGCTTTTATATACTATAAAGAAAAATATTGTACTGCTATTAACTTTTAGATTAAAACCATACATCTCTAGCTTTTTTAGTATATTTTTTTATTTGTTAGGTGTTGCAAACCGAGGATGCAGTGTGAGAATTCCCAGAGGATGTGCCGAGGAGAAGAAAGGATATTTAGAAGATAGAAGACCATCCTCCAATTGCGATCCTTATTCTGTTGCTGAAGCCCTCGTAAGAACATGCTGTTTGGATGAATAACTGCCGAATATATATACTTACTGTTCTTGCCATATTATATTTTTTTATATCTATGTTTTAAATAAATAAATAAATATCATTTTGTCTTTTTTAATTTTGGTCATGTACTTTGTATGACGTTTTTTTCTCTTACCCCTTAAGGCCGCTTTCAGATGGGTGACTTTTTGCAGACGAAGTTGAGTAGAAAAATATTGGCGTCTTGTCGCCAATTTCGACTACAACTGTAGTTGTAACTATCGTGTAGTCAGTCGACGGGATCGGCGACAATCAGCGGCAGAAGTTGCAGTCGAAAAACGCGCCTATTAAAAGGAATCGCTTTTTCCATGGTTGTTAAATGACAACTTCCAGTAGCGACAATCAACCACAAACGATCGACTTTTTGCGGTCAACTTCGACTGCAAAAAGTCGCCCGTCTGAAAGCGGCCTAATAATCAAGTTTTTATCTAACTCGATGTAAAAGCAAAAGTATGTGTTTAATTCGTATATTTTTTTAAAGTTCTGACACAAGCGCAACATCAATGCACAGATTTTTTTCCTCAAAATTTTTGTTAAATATAGACTCACCAAAAACATATTTTTTTATTTTAAACAAAAACAGTTATTACATTTTGAAACAATACAAACTTTCAAAAAAAACTTAACCTTATTTTGCAGCTTTTTCAGCTTTAATAATCTCAGTAATACCATCGTACATTTCTTTTAAACACTGGTATTCAGTTAAGCCCAGTCTTCTTCTATTGGATAAGTCGTAGATACCGTCTTTTGACTCGCTGTGTTCGCCTGCAGCACCTCGTATCTGGAGATGGTACTTGTCAGCGACTTCTTTGAATTTATTCATGTCTGAAGCTAATTTTGGTACCTTAATGTGAACTGAGGCACGTATTGTGGTACCTAAAAAAATATTACTAGGTGGTTAAGTTCCAAAAAACTTTTCTATAGTATGGCAAAATAGGTAGTTAATTAGTATTTAATCCTTGCATGATATTAAAACAAAAAAATATACAGGGTGTCTCTAAAAGGTGCGGAAAAAAGCTAGCACATATTCCCGAAGCTAAAATATGACGATATAACCCAATTTACTTTAGTCCAAAAGTTGATGATGTCGGAGATACAGGGTGATAAAATTTTATTCAAGTTTTAATTTATTATAAGTAATTTTGTTAATAATAGGTGTATTTTCACAATATTTGTCTAAACGGGGTTTTTAAAGGGGATAAATAAGAATCTGCTATGAATTTTACTGTTAACTTTAAAGGGCGCCACCTGCGATATCTTGCACAAATTAAAAACAAAATAACTTTTTGAGCCACTCTGTATGTAGCTTCCAAAGATATTTTTTAATTCTTTTTACATATTATACAATAAAAAAGTTATACCTAATATCTGTTGATTTAGGCAGCCGATTCTGAGATATCTGGATTTAAAAAAAATAACTTCTTGTATGGCCAGGTCTAAGCTATACAGAGTGTTCCAGAATTAGATGCTAATCTTTTCGATTGTATATCCTTACATGATTTTAAGAAGATAAGTTCAAATAACCTTATATCCTAAATGGCCTAACTTTTGAGATACAGAGTAATAAAAAGCCTTTTTTTTTAAACTTTATCACCCTGTATCTTAGACAATAAGTCTTTTAGGACATAGGTTTATTTAAACTTTTCTCATTAAAATCACTTAGGCATTCACACCGTTAAAGATTAGAATCTTATTCTAAAACATTCTGTATAGCTTAAACCTAGCCATACAGAAAGTGATTTTAGCCTCAGGAATTTGTGGTAGCTTTTCTTCCGCAATTTTTAGAGACGTAGACACCCTGTTTATACAGTGTGTCTACGTAAGTTCTGGTTAGTTCTGGTTCTGGTATTAAAAAAATTTAATTAATTAATTTTTGTTTTTTTTTCTACGGAAATGTCTCCTGAGCTAAGGGATGACAGATTCCTTTTAAAACAAAAATATAACACAATTTAAAAAACAGATAGAAGCCGCAATGCGTCTTTAAAATCATAATTTTTCCAATATTTCACGTAAAAAATTTATTAAACCACCTACTATGATATATTATTTTAATCAGAAAAAACAAGCAATTTAATTACCTAATCATTTATAGGGTGTCCCTAATTAAAAAAAACATGTTTGGGTCATATGTCAAAAATGACAGCTCAAAAAAATTTTTGGCTACGCCACTGGATTCTACGGAAAAAAGTGTCTGTATAATGTGCGATTAGTTTTCTCGTATCTGTAATAACAACAAAGCTACAGGACCTTTTCAAAAAGTGAAAAAATCGAGAATCACCCTGTATCTCTGAAACGCTTCGCGATAGCGATGATCTGTTTTTACCATAAATGTTTTCTCCAAAAAGAGCTTGAGGATGGGGTATCGGATTTTTAATATCTCTTATGGTTTCCAAGTTTCCCATAAGGGACAACCAAAATGGGACACCCTGTACAATACAAAAATAAAGATTGATATGATACAGGGTCACTCAAAAATTTTAAAACTTAATTTTATTTTAATTAGTTATAGCCTTAACCTATATTTTTTAGGCAACCCTATGGCAATACCTTTGTTTAAATACATTTTTTAATATAAAACAGTTTTTATCCGGAAAAGAGATGGGTGAAGGTCGCTTCCTATTCGGATCTTACACTTTATGACATTTAATATCCTCCAACAAAAATCAGTCAAAAAGTTTAATACTTGTACGACTTTTTTTTGGATATAACTGTACCTTGTGGTAAAAAAATTAGTATTTTAAAAAACTTTTTACATTTATGGCTTCTATAGAGCGTTAGTAAAATATTAAACCTAAAAATGAATGGCCTTTCTTATTTTTTTATCAGACATTTTATATAAAATCGTTGATATTTCCTAAAGTAACTTAGTAAGATTTACCTAGTATTTGAAAAATTCTGCTAGCGGAAGTGATCGTTTAATACCAAAAAATAGGTTTAATAATTTTTTTATAAATGTCTATTAATATTCAGGAAATCAACCACACTAGTAATTATAAAAAATGACTTATTAAAATGTTTTAAAATTGGTTGTCATTTTTGGTTAAACTAATTATATATTCTTATAAATATTTTAGTTAGTCATTATCTGTACCTATTTGTTTACAAATTGTTAATGCTAAAATTCTAGCCCTATAATTTTCGTACAGTTGGCCTAATACTGTAATAATCTACGGGACATCTTTATTATTTTTAATTGAAAATTATAAGGAATTTATTGAAAAAGTAAAAATATTTGCAAAAAGTAAGGTTTAATGAAAGTTTTAAATTTTTGTATCAAAAAATTAGTTTTCAAGCCGTGATGAAAAAAAACTAAATATACATACACGTACATTAATTAATAATCATAAACAATGATAAATCTCTTGCTTATACAGGGTAGTCCCTAAGTAATGAGCCAAAATTCAACTGAAGAATTGTGAAGTTAAAATATTGCGATTTAACTAAAGTTACCTCAGTACAAAAGTTAATATTAACTGAGATACAGGGTGTGTGTATTATCCAAAAAATATTTTAAATTTTTTGGATAATATTTGATACATTTTGAATATTGTAATAAAACTGGGTATCTATAGGGTCTAACATAAGCTATTCATATCTGATGTTAATTACTTTGGTGTTAACTAGGGGACGCTACTTACACTATTTTAATTTTTTTGAAAAGGTCGAATCTTTTTGTGCGTTCATGTATGTAACAACCAAGTAAAAATTAAACTTTTCTATGTCCTCTACACAAAAAATGTATACTTTATAAGAATCGCTCTGACCAACCGTTTTCTAGATATTCGCGTTTAAGTTGTTTGTCCTCAAATGCCTTAAAAAACACCGTATTAGCCATTACAACAGCATTATCATAAACGAATAATTTAATGTCTTTATCCATACCGGTTGAACTAAATAACATAACACAAAGGCAATGTGAGGAAAAGAGACAATCTAACTAAATACCGGCATGTAAACAGGCATGACTAATAGTGCTTGTTTTGTTATTCTATTACTCGCCGATGTACCAAAACTGCTTGCTCAAGCAGTATACTTTTCGGTTGCACTATACCACTTAAACGCAAATATCTTGAAAACGGCGGCTTAGAGCCATTCTTACAAAGTATACATTTTTTTGTAAAAGCATAAGAGAATTTACTGGTTTACTTAGATGGTACATACAGAGTAGCACAAAAGAGTTGGGACGTTTTACAAAAATTTAATGTAGTGTAGGGGGCGTCTTTTGGTTATTACCTAAAAACTAAAATAATATATAAATAGCTTATGTCAAAAACCCCTGGATACAGAGTTTTATTCAACAGTCTAAACCAATCAAATATTATTAAAAGAGTTTTAAAATATTTTTTTAACTTTGACACCCTGTATCTCTGTTAATATCAACTTTGCTTTTAAGGTAACTTTAGCTAAATCGGAAAATTTTACCTTTACAATGACAGTTAAATTTTGACCCATTACTTAAGGACCATTCCGTATACAGTAAAGGTTTTTAAATTCTCCCTTTATCTCTTGAATGGGACGGGATATCCAGATTGGGTAAAATTTGAATAAAAGGGTGTTAGTGAAACTACTTTCTGGCTTAAACATTTTGGTGGTGACGTAGCCTAGTGCTAAGGGGGCACTATCAACATTTTTTAAAGCAAGGGTCATATAGCACCTCATTTTCAGGTCAAATACTAAGTTTCGTAAAAATATATGCTTTTTCCTGACTAGAGGCACTTCAAATTCTTGCATAAAATTTCTAGAGTGAAAAAAGTTGAAGTTAGCTATAGATTTTAAAAAATATAGAAGATTTTGCAAGATTTGGGGTTTGTCAATGTAAGGACATCAAATTTACAAAAATAAAATAGAAATCAGGGGCGGTCATATCAACTTTCCGAGGGGGAGGCACAGACCGAGGAAAAGTGCCTGAAGCGGTAGAAATGAAAATAAAATTTTGTGGGAGATTGAAATTTTAAGAGCAAACAAAAGGTCCTCACCTCTTTTTATTGTTTTCTTATATTTATAAAAGACTTGATCGATCTTTTTTCATCCTTCGTACATATGTTTGAAAAAAAAGGTCCCCACTTTTTAATTCCAAACTCGGCCCTGGGGGCAGGTATGTATAAAATATTTGGTTACAAAGGATGTGGCATGAAAGGGGTGGGCCATGGCATCCATGCCCCCTCCTATGACCGCCCCTGATAGAATTAGATATAGAAGATTCATTTTTAAAACTTATTTCTTTTCTGAAAGGGGACAAAACAAAACATCAACTTTTTTGCAAATTCCAAATAAAAATTTGCTGAGCAAAGTGTTTTTTTTCATGCGACATATCTTTTGGTCTGGGTCTCATGTCTCACTTTTAGGTATGAAAAAAAAATGAAAGCCCTCGGCACGGTTTTTCCGGGATATAATATCATTGATTAACACTATACCTTCCATATCCGTCAAGTTTCCTTTGCATAAAATATTATTAGGCGCAATATACATATACTAAATGCCCACTTTCCGTTCCTTAAACTCGACAAGAAAGAGGATCTTACAGAAACGCGAGGTGCATGGAAGGTAAACGAGACGTACAGTTAGTATTGATCTTAAAGGCTCTAAAAACCTTAAAAAACTTAAAAGGTGTGCTGTATCATCCTCCTAATAAACTTTTATAATCTATTTGATTTTATTTTATTGTTTCTATAGTAGGCCTGCTAAATATTTATTTGTAATGGTCCAACGATTAGTCCTGTGTAATTTCAGATTTATATAAACCAAAAATTTGAGAAGATGCCTTTAGTTTCGAACTACCTTTCCTAAATATAAGCTAAATGCAGAAATATCAAAAATAGCATACTTGTGGGCAACAATGGTGAGCCCGACAGCATCAGTACTGCTTTGCAGTTTTCTAGTCATTGTGGGAAATCTTAGTTTCGTGCAATCCGAAGATGCAGTGCAAGTGAGTATCAATTCCGACGATGATACTGTGACTGTTCCGCGTTGGTTACTTGCCCAAGCTGCTGGTGCAGCTTTTGGAATTTCCACCAACAAAAACAACAACTGGAATTTTGATGACAACAGTCTGCCATCTTCCATCAGGATGAACTCTTATTGGTACGAAATTCGTGTGGACTTGACCAATTTCGATCGTAACCGTGTTAAAGTAAAAGTTGTAGATTCCCGAACAATAAAAGTGGAAGCAAAACAGAGATATGTCAATGTGTATGGCCTTTCTGCATCCAGAACTGTAAGCAGGAGGTTCACAATACCAAAAACATACGATGTTTATAAGTTGGAAGCTAGAGAGAGATCGGGAATCCTAACCATCGAGGTGCCCAATGGCAATGGATATGACGCGGATAACACCGACAGAATTGTGAGGATAGTCAACTGAATCATTTTCTGTATTATTCTTTTATTATCCTTATGTTTAAATTTATAAATATACATATACAGGGTGTCGAAAAGTTTTAGGAGGTGATTTTCCACCAAAAATAAGAAAAAAACTTCATATGAACATATGTCCTAAACGTCTTAGTTTTTGAACTACGGGGTGTTAATTTTTTTTTAATATTGTTTTTTTCTATAATAATTATTATACCCATCCAGATATTTTAAAAAATTTGTTAGACGCACCCTTTGCACCAGAAAACATTTTTTGCACACAAGAGAAAAATATATTTTTACCAGTGTCGTTCATTAGGGATCCAGGGTAATTATTTTTTGAGAAAAATATGGTACGCCACTGATTTTTTTAAAGATAAAAATAAATTTTGTAGTATGTAGCATTTTATATTAGGAACACAAATTGACCATGCTAAAAATAGAATCTATTGATTTACGCGAAAACCGTACATCAAACAAAAAGTCAAGAGATCCAACTTGTTCTAAACTAAATGGGGATTTAGAAATATATTTTTATTTTAGAAAAATGCAGTGGCGTACCATTTTTTTATATTTACCTTAAAACCTTCATGGTCGACAATGGTATATTTTTTTCTTGTATGCCAAAAAATGTCTTCTGGTGCAGAAAGTGCGTCTCCCAAATTTTTTAAAAATATCTAAATGGGTATAAAAGTTATTATAAAAAAACAATATTAAAAAAAAACAGCCTGTAGTTCAAAAACTAAGACGTTTAAGAGACATGTTCATATAATGTTGTTTTTTCTTATCTTTTGGTGGAAAATCATCTCCTAAAATGTTTCGCATTTTTTAGAAACACCCTGTATAGGACACATAAATCACATATTTAGTTCGGTAGGCAGACAGACAATTTTACCATACCCAACGTATTTAACATATTCATTTTACATAATATGTATTGTGATCGTAAGTTTTTTTACAGTACAAGATGTATAAGTTAACAAAGAACTTGAAAAAATATATAGTAACTTGTTTAAGAATAGTGTTTGTTATATTTTTATTCCGCCTGGCTTGCAAACAAGTCGGAGTGCGTCCATTAGAAGCGAGTCGCATAGAAACAAACGCCAGAGAATTTTTGTTTTGCTTCTTTGGCGGATTTCTCGAACAGTGCGCTGCACAATTCTGTCTAGAATTTGGTTTTTGGTGGTAGGCAAGATATAGGTAACTAATAATAGCATAAAAATTTAATTAGAAAAAAGTATATCTTTGGAATTTTCTGTGTAAATAAAAATAATAATTATTATAAATTTATAAGGTCATAAATATTGCCGAGTACTTAAATCTAGACATATATAAATATTATATCTACTTATAAATAATATTACCACACACAACTAGGGAAGGGCAGTTGCTCCCCTAATGCCCCGCGCTGCGGTCCATTTTTAGTTAACGTAGAGCTCAAAGTCCAAAGTTTATTTAAGTTTTAGGTTTTCATAAATAAGTTTGTTATTAATTGATTTATTGTCACAAAAATTGTCTACGGGAGAGAGGGGGTTTATGATTTAACTCGGTACTCGACTTTCAAATGAAAATTATTGTTCCGAAACATCTTTTACTTAAAAAAGGTATACCCTGTAAAAGTTGATTGGGGCAGTCATTTTCAAGATATTTGAAAAACAAAAAATACATCTTGTATAGTCCGGTTTAAATTATAATGGGTTTTTTAATCGGTTCCTTGAGGATGTAAATTCTGGATGATTTTAAAAGTATGAATCCTTTAGTAACTTTAAAAAGAAAAGTTCAAATAAACTTATGTCAAAATGGCTTAATATCTAGCTTATTTTTTTAACCTTAACCTTCCTGTATTTTTAAAGTTACTCAAGGATTCATACTTTTAAAAATCATCATCATCTTTTCGAAACACTTATTCTTTCTCTTCCAGCAAATTTTGAAACGTAAATATTTCCCATTCAGAAGTATCCATCTCCATTAAACACTTTTTACTGCTAAAATTGTAAAAACCGCAATGATGCAGAAGATTGATGAAAATATCCGAATGAAAAAGTCCGCCTCAAATGGATGCCCACCTGCAGGCTGTATTTTTTTTATAAAATAAAATACGGGATGTAATTTAATTGATAACTAAAAAGGGTATGATTTCTTAGCTTATTTTAGAAAAAAAGTTCATATAAACATATATCCTAAACCTTTTAAGCTACAGGGTGTTAAAGTTTCAAAAAAAAAATCGTTTTCTTATCATAACTTTAAAACTGTTCAAGATATAGTCATAAAATTTGAAAAGCACCTACTTATCACCAATAGGCATTCTTTTGATTTAAAGATTTTTAATTACTTCTACCAGTGGCATCCGTACGAGATGTATACTGGGCAGTTTTCAAAAACAATGTGGTACGCCATCGCTTTTTTCAAGAATCAAAATTTTATTTAAAATTCCCATTTATTTGGCAACAAATTTGATCTCCTCATTTTTCTTTGTTTGATGCACCACCACCATGCATTTTTGGTATAGCAGAATTATTTAAAACTAGTAGTCGCCCAAACGGTACATCGGACGAAAAAAAGAGATCAAATTTGTCTTAAAGTAAATGGGGAATCAAAAAATGATTATTGTTTATCCCGTACGGAAACCACTTGTAAAAATATATAAAAATATTTTACATTAAAAAATCCTATTGAGGCTTAGCGAGTTTTAAAGTTATGATATGAAAACGCTTTTTTCTTAAAACTTTAACACCCTGTAGCAGAGCTCACTGATAGTGAGCTCTGCTCAGGGATGGCGAACCAATGGCACGCAACGTAAAATTTTGGGCACGCGAGTGTGTAGATGGTCCTATTTTTTTAATATGAACATGATCACACGTAAGGGGCAAAGGGGAAAAGTGTAAAGTTAATGACTCTTATTTTTTGCTCTTTAAAATTTGGAGTCACTGAAAAGTATTACATGTAACGCCTACGACATCATGTTACATTCTTGTACAAAAATGGTACGTTCATACAAAGAGGTTCGCCATTCCTGCTGCTGTAGCTTATAGGAATCATATCCTGTATTTTTAGCCATCACTTAAATTACACCCTGTATACCTATAACCATCTTGTATCACCACTTACCTAAGTTGGTCGGACAAAATGTGAGATACCCAAACCTCTCGTCAGTAACAAAGCTAACTTTTTTCTGTATCTCACTCACAGCAGTCACCAATCTTTTGAAGACTTCTCCTACATTTCCGCCAGGCTGCATGCTCATGATTCTCAAATGATCTTCCTCGCAAACCCACATTAGAAAAGTTTTGTTGTTATTAAAGAAAATCCCTCTACCAGTTGGCCAAAAACGACACGCGTTTGCAGATTGTAAAAAGCGGTCTCCTTCCTTGAACAAGTAGTGGTCATCAATCAACTTCTGCTGAACATCTTTTGGCATCCCGGTTAAAGGGTTGTATGTTCCTTTTAAATCACCGGGCATATCCTTAAATATAGCTTGCATCTGATTCTCAATATCCCTGTAGTTATCCTCTGTCATGCAAGGATTAAAAGGATAGCCCCTAAGGGTTCTACAGCATCTTACTCTCGTTGAAACGACATATTCGCTCTTAGGGTCAACGTTTCCGAGAGCATTGGCAGGACCCCAATCAGTAGTGGGTTGTTTGTCGGTTCTTTTGACGTTGTGGTATTCTTCTATTATTGGATCGAAAAGATCTGCAAATACCGTATAACATTCTGGATCGGCTGCGTAGACTCCAATGCCTGAATCCAGATTCTCTAGACCTATATAATAATACTTTAAAAATATTTTCGTTCTCTTATAAGTATTAAAGAAATATACAAAAGACAGATAGCTATGTAGGTATCCTGTATATAAAATAATCAAATATAAAGTTGCAAGGCTTTATATTTTATTTATACACATTTACTTAGAAGTATAGTCGAAATCTTTAATTAATTTAAAATCAGGTACTTTTTGAAGCCACTTAGTCCGCCATGGCTACTGCGATTGAATGTGAAGCTTTGCAATACAAAAAAGGTGTAAAATCTATAAAATAACAGGTATTTTAAATATATTTAAAAAATACTTTGTGCCAATTTAGGCTTGAATTAAAAGTTTGTGTGCAAAGGGGAAAAAGGAACGTAGTGAATTTTGGGGCAATCTAATTTTCAAGTTTAATGATGGATTTCGAGAACGTTACGTTGCCGACTAACAACTATTTCAGATTTTGGATCGGCCAGCGCCTAAAAACCGTATCCAAAAAATCATCAAAATTGGTATGGTGTCCGATAAATAAACAATTACCAAATATTGTTGTGGAAATTGATTATCCAGTATTTTTTAGGATGAGGCATTTTTTTGTAGACTTAATAATTTAAAAGTATCTCATTTGGTAAGAACTTTGAAAGAATTCCTGTATATTTAAGGATATGGTGAATGTTCCATTTATATATTTAAGTCAGTTTAGGACAAAATCTAAAATTTTGAGTGCAAAAAGTGGTTTTATGTTTAGAATGGAGAAAAATATCTACAAATATTTACCTGATTGAATACAATCCAGTAAAGTAGATCCAAAACTTGTTTTTTTGAACTTTAACTTATCAAATATATCTTTAGTTAAAAATCTTTTAAGCATTGAAGTAGAGTCGGATTTTACAAGTTTGTCATAACCAGTCTCTAGTTGCATAAGCACCTCGGGACTGGCTCTGCCTTTTCCACATTTTTCTTCGCATTTCTTACACTTAACTTTAGACATCTTGCACAAGAATTTTGTGACAGCTCGAATAAAAGACATCTGAGGTAAAAATACATGACAAAGTCACACTAACAAAAAACTAATATAACCATGGTTACCGTTCTTAAAATATTCCGCACAACCAATTGAAAAATTTTTCCCATTTGGCTAAAAATTTTACTGAAATATGTTTTTTTTATCAACGAGTTTTTATTATGCTGATTAAAATTCCTAAGGGGTACAAAATCCAGCTATGAATAGTTTTCAAAATATTTTATTAGTCTTCCTAATGTCAAATATGGTAATATACATTAGGGTCTGGAAAACTATGCATGATAATCGGATTTTGAGCCCATTGAGACTTTTGATCAGCATGCTAAAATCATTTTTCCAGCCAAATCGACATTTTTTCCCTTGCATTGGCTTGGTGCCGGGTCCTTTTATAGGTTTTTTAAATTTAACGTTTTGCTGGTTGCAGTATACTTAGTGTCTTCATATATTCGCTCGAACATGGCTACGACATTTCAGTTTGATTTCAGTATCTATGTATCTATGTGTCTTTGTTTAGAACATATGTGTTGTATTGTGTTCACTCTTATATACAGAGAGATTCAATCTAAATTCCGGAACGTAGCTTTTAAAAAAATATTCTTAATTCTAACCTAAAAATTGTAGTAAATTTTTTTAAGATTGTTTTGGTTTTATACAAAAATGATTAATCCAAATGGGGAAAAAGAACGAACAACCCCATTTCCAGGTCCCAATGCTAACACTATTTCACCACAGGTAATTAGCAAGTTATTAACTCTTTATTCAAAAAGTTTTAAGAGTTTTTTTAGCATAAATTTACTCCGGACGAAATAAGAGTCCTAAGGGAATGTAACAGGGAGAGCTTTTACACTAGATGTTTACCCTTTGGTACAGCTTTAGGAGCGGCTACATATTTTGCAGTTAAAACAGGTTGGTTTTGTGATTGTATGTAGTATGTTCATTTTTGGCAGTACCTGTAGTCCCGAGAAGTCTCACTAGTTAAAATTTTGTACACCTATTCCCGAAATTCCCGAAAATTCTGGAATTATTAAAAAAATTGTCTAGAAAATCCTATTTCGGTAAATTTCCATGAATTCCTAAAAATGTCTGTAAATTCCTGAAAATTCCCGACAATTTGTACACCTATTCTGGTAGTGAAATACCCCTGGGGTCTATCTAGTTAAAATTATGCACACCTATAGGGTGGCCACCTTTTTATTGTTAATGACCAGGAGGAGTGACTTACCCGTACAAATTTTGAAAATTAGAGGACCCATAAAATATTTTTCTGTACAATTGAAAAATTGTAGACCAAAAAAACAAGGTTCCTATTTTTAAAATAAGATTGTTTCTCTTATACTTTGTACCATATTACACTGTTTTCGTGTATCCTCCAGTAACCGGGAGAATAACCCTATTCACCTATTCCCGAAATTCCCAAAGATTCTCGAATTCTGGAAAAATTTCTCTAAAAAAAAATTTTAGAAAATTCTGAGAATCCCATTTCTGGTAATTCCTGAAAATTGATTGTACACCTATTCCCATAGTGAGACAAGTCTCGTGTAGTCCTGTCAACTCCTAACCATGTAATTGAGTAATTTTTAAAGGAAATTTGATCATCTATAACAAACTATACATCTATATTTACATATATGTTTATTTCTAGTGTCATATTATTGTCTCGTAGAAAAATAAATTAATATTAATTTAAATTTAAGGTTTTATTCCTGGGAACAGAAAATATGGAGCTGTTCCAAAGGTTATTGGTGCTGTAATAGTAGGCCATTTTCTGGGAAAATTTTCCTACCAAGAAAAATGTGCTCAAAAATTGATGGCTCTTCCAGATAGCAAAATAGGACACCTTCTAAGAGCTCGTAGAGCTGGATTTATGGATGAGTATGTTAAATTTTTTTATGTTTTTAAAGCAATAATATTCCACAACTCCAATTTTGACGAAGTTTGGGGCGCTGATTACGAATTCGGTCACGGTGGTCACTTTACAATAGCTGTAATTTTTAGTGCTGAATTTGAATCAATCTTTTCTAGGCTATTACTACATCCATAACAAAGTGTTCAAACTTAAGAAAGAGTGTATTACATTCAATGTATTGGTTCTTTGTTTTTTTATTTTTTTTAGGGATATAACATGACAATTCAATTTCAAAGATTGTACACTTTAAAATTAGAGAGAATTTTTAGTCGTAAACGTTTTGTTTTCGAGATATCCATCATCAAAATTGAAAACCAATCCAACCTTATTTCCAGTATAGTCCACCTTCTCTTTGCACAAAATTTCCTGATAAACACCATTCATACACATATGTGCATGCAAAGTGTTCAAGCTTAAGAAAGAATGGATTACATTCAATGTATAGGTTCTTTGTTAATTTTTTATTGGATATAACATAACAATTCAATTTCGAAGATTGTACACTTTAAAACTAGAGAGAATTTTTAGTCGGAAACGTTTTGTTTTCGACATATCCATCATCAAAGTTGAAAACCAATCCAACCTTATTTCCAGCATAGTCCACCTTCTCTTTGCACAAAATTACTGATAAACACCATTCATACACATATGTGCATGCAAAGTGTTCAAGCTTAAGAAAGAATGGATTACATTCAATGTATAGGTTCTTTGTTAATTTTTTATTGGATATAACATAACAATTCAATTTCGAAGATTGTACACTTTAAAACTAGAGAGAATTTTTAGTCGGAAACGTTTTGTTTTCGAGATATCCATCATCAAAGTTGAAAACCAATCCAACCTTATTTCCAGTATAGTCCACCTTCTCTTTGCACAAAATTACTGATAAACACCATTCATACACATATGTGCATGCAAAGTGTTCAAGCTTAAGAAAGAATGGATTACATTCAATGTATAGGTTCTTTGTTAATTTTTTATTGGATATAACATAACAATTCAATTTCGAAGATTGTACACGTTTCCGACAAAAATTCTTTCAGATTCTTGATCAGCGCCCCAAAAAAAACCCTATATACCAAATGACGTCAAAAACGGAGTTGTGGACACTTTCTAGACAATTACCTTTTTTTGCAGTACTGATCCAGCATCTGTTCCAAGTATTTCTTTAAGTCCCTTCAGTGGTATTACCGATAGCTATAGTGATATTCCTCCTTCTAGTGGAAGTGGAAGCTATGATTATGATAGTAGACCTACCCCTGAGGGTTTAGATGACTCATTTAGACCATCTGTTGATAGTAAGAGAAATTAAGGGGCCCACTTTTAAAGTGTACAATTTCCATTTATATTTTTAATACAACAGTGACATAATTGTCCCAATAGTTTTATTTTTCCGTGGTAAATTTAAATAATCGCTTTTAAGGCCATGACAACATCTATAACAGTGTTCAATCTAAGAGAAAATGTATTACACTTAATGCATAGATTCTTTGTTCATTTTTTATTTGATATAACAAAACAATCTAAATTTGGCGATTGTACACTTTGAAACTAGCCCCTCATTTAACAATTTGGGTACCATTTGTTTTCATTTGTATTCATAGCTAACCAGAGGAATTTTTTTCTTGTAAAAGTTCATGTAAAGTCAAAAAATGTCTCTATGTAATTTTTTTATTTACAGGCACAGAAATAAGTATTTAAGCCATATTTATTTTTGAATTTTTATTTTAGTAATTACTAAGATATAACTTTGTATTTAATATTTTAGATCCAATAATTTTACATGAGCAAGAAATGCCTCCTGAACAGAAACATGTGACAAGTTATGATGAGCTGAGAAAGAAAAATAGAGAAGAATATGAACAAAAACGCCTTGCAGTTTATAGGTAAGTTTTAATTTATACATTTATGTTCATTTAACCATTGCCTGGGTACCAGACACGAAGGCCTCGAAGGTAATGAGGAAGCTGATAAATTGGCAAACGAGGGTGCTGGCAGGATAATGGTAGGTCCCGAGCCCTACTATGGCATTCCATCATGCCAAGTAAGATCATTTATTAGATCATGGATTATGAGGGAATTACAAGTGGACGAGAACGCCAGGACAGCATCAAGCAAAAATATTCATTAAGGCTTACTCACCAGAATTTACGAAAGACCTTCTGAATTACAACTGGAAGGCAGTAAGAATAATAGTGGGTCAACTGACAGGTCATGACTGAATAAACACCTGGAAACTATGGGCCTGGCAGAAGGAAACCTATGTAGGTTCTGCCAGGAGGAGGAAGAAACCGCAGAACACGTATGGTGCTATTGTGAAGCCCTTAGTCGTCTGCGGTTTGCAAGGCTGGGTGAAGAAAAACCTAAAGCGGCAAGATTTACCAAACGGAGAACACACAATAAACCTGAGCAGGTTGCAGTGTTAGAGGATTAGAATTATAAATGTCAATTGTGAAAGCTATGCGTCATATTGCAAAAAAAAAAATAAATGGAAAGGGGGAGTCTTGTGAAACATCATTTGAAAGGTGCCAAAAAGTACTTTATAACCCTGGAATATAAAGTCAATACTTTTACCTACTATACATAGAATGGTGGGATTTAAATGTTTTCCGGAATGGCTGCTTTAAATGGCCATATTTCCGAAGTTAAGAAAGTTATAGATTATAGATATAAATATTGTGGTATAGTTTTTAAGCTCTTTTAAAGAACTTTTTAATGGTAATATAAATGATAATATTCAAGGTAGGACAAAAAGTATATTTTTTTAATATAAATACGTATGACACTGGAAGAAAAAGAACAATTACAGTGTTAAGCTAAATAGTAAATAAGTATATATTTTTTTGTTCTAGGCAAACGCTTCAACCTAAACCACCTGTAAATCAACCTCCCCCTCCTGCAAATAGAAATTCAGAGTTTGATGACCAATACACACCACCCGCAGGAAGTAAAACCAAATATGGCGATGTTTGGGGATAAGTTAATTTAATAAAAGTCACTTGTTTTTTAAACACTGGTAGTTTTTATAAATAGCATTATTTAAGAATAAAGTGTATCAGGATTTTATTAAGCTATTTGTACAGTATAAATTTATTTTATCTTTTAAGTATTTTAAATAAATAAAATTTGCTTTAAACAAGGTAAATTGTTTTAATTTTTTATGTCCAAAATAGTACCTGGTATAAAAAAATGTTTACATATTTATTTGTCCCATACTGTAATTGATTAACTAACATTTTCCATGAGTCAACTAAAGGCATATTTTTATAAGACGAGTTGGGTCGTATTCGAATACTCAGTATTCTGAATAAATTTTACCGGTATTCGAATACATTTGTGTGTTTGGTATTCGGTATTTGGCAGAATACTTTTTTGGTTAGTATTCGAGATTCTGTATTCAAATACTGAAATGTGGAAGCAGTATTCGAATACCAAAATTCTCATGATTGGAATACTAAAAGTGAACAAAAATACCAAAAATGAGCTGAGGACCTTTTTCGGTATTCAACCCAACTCCGGCGACAACCGTACATTAAATAAAAATGTCAATAGATCAAATCTGTTCCAAACTAGATGAGATTTAAAAAAATATATGTTATTTTAGAAAAATGCTGTGGCGTACTCTTTTTTCTAAAAAAATCTTTACTTTAAACCTCCTTGGACGGCACTTGTAATTTTTTTCTTGTTTGCCAAAAAATGTCTTTTGGTGCATGGGAGGCGTACAACAATTTTTTTAAAAATATTTGATTTAGTATGAAAGTGATTATAAAAAATAATAATTTCTTTAAATTTTTAACACCCCGTAGTTCAATTTGTCGGTAGAGTTACTGCACCCCCTGTATATGGTCACAGTTCTTTTGTATGAATACGAATTTGAGAAATATACTAATATACAGGGTGTTTTTAATTGCGGTAAAACAATTTCAAGAACAAAATCACTAAATTGCTTATCCCAAAACTACAGATAAACTAATAAATATTTGGATTTTTTATGATAATAATTATTTTTAGTTATGTACCATCTACATAATAATATCCTTAATTAAATGACAATCACGTCCTAATTAATGAATTTTACTAATTATCGAGAGTCATTTGTCAGAAAAATTCGTTTAGGTGCCGCTTAAGACGCTTAATAAATTTACTTAAATTCAGGGCTAAATTAGCCCCTTAACGTCACAAAAACTGCTAAATTTTATTAAAAGTGGTCAAAGGTTATTTAATAGTTTTAAAAATAATTTTAAAAATATGTTTGTGTTTTTGTAATAATTACTCATAATTTGTAATGATTTTAAAAGTATGTTTGTTTTTTAAAAATGTAATGTTTTTTCTTTTTTAGATTTTTATCTTATTTTAAACTCGTATTTAACTATTTTTAACACGCTTTTATTAACTTGGGTTGTAACTATCTATCTGGCTGCCTATGTAACGGAATCTTTGAGCCTAATTTTAACCAACTTCCAGCTATTCGATTTCTTTGAAACTTTGCACACGTTTTAAGGACCCATGACAATGCAATAATCTGCAAACAGTATCCCTTTATCTTTTTTTTTTTTAATCGCCAGGAAAAAAATTCCATTATATTATAAAAACAACACCTAGGATGCCATCTGTTGGAAAAATTTCAAACTTTGCTATTAAATGAAGAAGAAATTTTTTAGTGGATTGCAAAATGTTGGCAACGGTCCAAACATTGCCTGGATTGCCATCTGTTGGCAAAATTTGAAACTTTGCTACTTAATGAAGAAGAAATTTTTTAGTGAGTTGCAATCTTTTGCAAATTTTAAAATTTGCTACCATTGTCATTTCATAGGGGGCTGGTTATTTTCTTTTTGCTGCTTAATTAAATAGTATGTTCTAATTTACTGTTATATTAAGAATTTTGTGCAATATAACGAACTAAAAAATGAAAAATAATTAATAGTTTAAAAAACTAAAAACACGCTTTTATATGCAACCGAACTAAAAATTAAAAAATAATTTTTCATTAAAAAAATATTTTCACTTCATAGTAAAAAGCGTGGGGTGCATTTTACTATTTTTTCATAACTTTTCCATCATAGATATTGGCAAATATAATAATTATAACATTTAATATATTAAGCACCCCACGCTTTTTACTATGAAGTAAAAATATTTTTTTAATGAAAAATTATTTTTTAATTTTTAGTTCGGTTGCATATAAAAGCGTGTTTTTTAGTTTTTTTAAACTATTAATTATTAACTTTTGACTTGTGAAAATACAACCTGTATGGGCATTCATCAATAAATATTTGAATTTGAATTTGAATAAAATATTACCATGGGGGCCATGCCCCCATTATGACCGCCCCTGTTTTTTACTGCCCCTGTATATTTTTATTAAAATTTTAAAACGTAACTACCGGATATTTGTGCAGGGCCGTATTAACTGTTTGAGGCGCCCTAGGCTACAATTCCCGGGACGCCTATTTTCCTTACCAACCCAAAATGATAAAAAGGTCATTCCCTCCTTTTCACGCCTATTTTCCTATTTCATTCCAAAGCACCCTATTCACAGAAAAATTACTCTCCAAAAATCCCCACTCAAACTAAACTTTTTAAAACCTCTCCTATCTAGCGCCTATTACTCCCCTGTCTGGCGCCTACTATTTTTCATGGTGCCCTAGGTTGTAGCCTAGTCAGCCTAATGGATAATAGGTACGGCCCTGTATTTATGACTTGTGACGAAAAATAAACACGGTAAAAAAGTAAAACTATTTCCATATTCCTTTAAAAACAGATGACGATTGTTTACGGTTGGCTTCAAAAATAGGATACTTTTACAATTATTGCAAAAATGCAATAAATTATATTGTGATATATTATGTTAGTACCAAACTTTAAAGGAATTTCAAGGCTATTTTCACCCAACAGGTCGATCGTTACATAAATCGATGCGAAAAAAACATTTCTGAATTATTTGATACAGGGCCGACAAGTGGTAATAGATTCATATGTATGCACTTACCTATTATGGATACCCTGTTGTCCTTTTAAAATTCATAATACGGCATATCGATATCTTTTCAGCGTAAATAAGTGGATAATTCATGGGTCACCAAACATACTGGACTTGTGGACCACTTACGGAAGAACCCCATATTGTATAATATTATAGATTTACGACCGTCCAGCGGTATTATCTATTTACGTAAATGAAAACTGTAAAATGTAAAATAAATTTGTTAATACACCGGCGGTTTTCCTCATAAAAAACTATTAAAAACCGCCGAATAATAGTTAAAGTTACCCTAACCGTAATAATTTATTTCTGCTGTGCCGTAAGCGTTTAGTTTTCGTTGGTTTTATTGTCTTATATTATAGTTTAGTTTATAGCACCCTTTAAAAAACAAATTGAAGTAGTATAGCGAGCTGTGGACAGGCAAATAAAACCACTATTGTATTTATCTCAACGTTTCGTAGCTGAATTGCCACTTTATTAAGGGCCTAAAATTAAAAAGACACATTACAAAACTATTTCGTCACATGGATCCAATATTTTGCAATACAAAAGAAACGCACACAAACACCGGCGGTTTTTAAGAGTTTTATGAACCAAACCGCCGGACGGCGGCATCTACCGATAAAATAAGGAGAAACCGCCGGTAATAACTAATTAATTTCGATTTTCGGTGGCTTTTATATACGCAAATAGGTAAAACCGCCGGACGGCGATTTTTTCTTATAATTAAGCAATACCGGCGGCGGTCGTTTAGCCGGTGCCTCTTATAAAACTTCTTCAGCAAGGCCATACGCAGAAGGAGGGGAACAAGAACCAAAGACAAAAGCCTCCATTGTCTAAAATGCTACGTTTCTAGAATTTGCACACAAAATCTTTTTTGAAAACGTATAAAAAAACATGTGTCAACTTCCACTAATAACTATAATATACCGGTTGAGCTAAATAATATCACACATAGGTAATGTGAGGAAAAGAGACAATCCAAATAAAACCCATCATGTAAACATGCGTCCATGAGAGTTTTCCGCTCGCGGATGATAATTCAGCTTTGTGATTCAGCTTCAGCTTAGGGAGTTGCCTTATTAAAAGTTTTAAAGACGTGTTAATAAAAATATTATATGTATGTATTTAATAGTTTTTTTGACATTTAACTCCTTTAACATATTTCTCCCCATGTTTTGGATCTGAAATTGAGTGTATGTGTCCCTTAAATACTTACTATTTTAAGTGTTTTCCTTTGATTTACTATCTTTTTTTTTTAATTTTATTACATACCTTTAATTTTTTATGGTTTATTGTTACAGTATAAAAATTTATATTATGTAATTTTTTAATGATAAAGCTTTCCTGCCTTTTTTCTCATTTTTTCGATTACAAAATTCTAAATATGTTATTTATCTTTTGGGACATTGAAATTTTAAAACTTGCAATACTTATTTAATGATAAATGCCATTATCCTAAACGCATTTTTTCATCATAACTTATTAATTATGGATGCCATCACAGTATTTGCAACACGTGGCCCAATAACGGCCAATTGCCCACTTTCGTGTATTTTTGATATACCTTTTTGCCAATAACTTATTAATGATGAATGCCATCATCCTAAACGCATTTTTTCAATATAACTTATTAATGACGGATGCCATCACATTATCTGAAACACGTGGCCCAATAACGGCCAATTGCCCACTTTCGCGTCTTTTTGATATCTTTTTGCCAATGCCTTGTCATTAAAGAGTGTTGGCAATGCCAGTAAATTAAATGTACATGGCCGGCAAAAAATGTTATATGGGAATTCTATATTTTTAGGCTTGGTTAAAATAACTGGACTCACTTTAAAACAAAAATATATTTAAATAATGGTTTCTGTTTAAATTAAACAAGACCTTTTAATTGTTATGATTTAAGTTTTAAGGACGTTTTATGCATCACGTGACTTTAAGCGTACGTTGATTGGTCGGACGGAAAAGCAGGTGGCCGAACTTTAGACGCTTGTGAGGGTGACCAAAGGGATTAGAGTAGGAAATACAAAGTTGGTTAAATTAGCGCGAAGAACTTTATCTCCGTGAGTGGTCCTCAAGCAGGCGTTGGCCCACCGGGCATTTATCCCGTGGCCCAGTTCGACACTGACTTCACAGTGTGTTAATTGGAATTAATACCACCCTTTATATGTCGGCTCTAACGGCTCTAAATTTAAAATAAAATTCGTTAAAGGTAACAAAAACGTTTTACAAAAATGTTCCTAATTAAGTGTTTATAAATTATGAAATATCTTGGCTATTTCTCCCATAAAAAACCATTTGAGAACAATGTGTATTACTGCCTTTTCATATTAGCGAATGACGGAAACACGGGCGACGGACTAACGCTTTTGAAGTATATGGAGTCAAATGAAACCTTTCATTCGCAGAAAACGAGAAAAGTCGGCAAACTCAAAGGCTTCGTATAATTTTTTTATCTCTCTGTCCGTCAAAACCGGCTTAGTGTGTAAAGGCGCTTACGGTCTATAAAATAATGAACAATTTAAAAACTTAAAAACAATTCTTTTTACAATTATCTTGGCCATTTAAATTGCAAATAATTGCAACCTTGCGATATAATGTTTATTATTTTTTCCTGATTTTAAAAAAATACTAAACAAAAAGTACAGTGTATGGTACTTTGAAAAAGGTATTTAAATGACGATAAAACAAAGGTCAACCCCTCTTCCCATTTACCTAAAAACAAAGTTTATGCGTTTCTACATTTTGTCAAATTTTCCATAGTTGACATACCAAGGGTGGTATATCTTTTTAAATCGGCATCTTGTATACTGATGTAATATTAACATAAGTAACAAAGTGTAATATATGGAGCTTTTTTCTGTAAAAAAACTGTTCTAAAATGTAAATAACAGTTAGTTATTAAAAAAAAACATGTTGTACATTATTTAATTTGTATTTAATTAAAATTCCTGTTGTCTTAATCACTGAATTCAATAAAATGTAAACATATACTTACTACTATAACCAGCTTTTTAGTGTGGTTTAAATAAAGGTATAATTTTTGCTTCGCTAAGTTTGATGAATGTATCCTTCGCATTTTTGCACATAACTCCTGTACACACATACAATTTATACATCAACTAGTATTCTTCATAATAGCTAAATAAATAATTCGTAGGTCAAAACTAAAAAGATCATCAGCCGTATGAGGAGTGGTATCTAAATTTTTGTTAATACAGTACCAGTGGCGAAACATTTTTTGATTTCACGATGGCTACATTTATAAGAAGTTTACAATAGGGATCACCACTACCTATTAAACAGTTTCTAGCTGATAAAAATGTTCTTAACCAAAGTGTTTCTATTACGACCAATAGCATCTGGTTTAAATTTGGTGTGAGTCCCATGTCTCAGTTTTTAGTTATAGCAATTTGAAAATCCTTGTTGCGCCCCTGGGAAGACCGTAGGAAGAAAGTTTGTTTGAAAGTTCATCATAATATACTTTGTCAAAAACCTTAGCAGTCGGTATAAGGAACTCAAAAATTGATTTATTTTAGTTTTGTGATTAAAAGAAAATATTGTGAAATTAACGTATGGGAATTAAGTTATGGCAATCACTCATCCTCTATTTATAAGGTCCGCCAACCATGGACACATATAAAGTTGTAAGCGCCTCATTTGAGAATAACCTTTACTGTCATAAAGGCATTATATCTATGTAAAGCCACGGTAGCGTTCAAAAAGCTTGATTTTTCTTTTAGCCAAAAGTATTTTCCCTTTTTAATTCACACACATACAGTTTGTATGTATCCCAAATCTGAAAATCTCTAGAATATTGTCCTCATATTTAGAAAATGGAGTTAACCCTTAACCTTTTGATTCTGTTCAAAGAAGAGCTGTTCGTTTTATTAATGATCCGAGGCCTTTTTACATGCACCTCCTAACAAAGAAACTGTAGTGCCACACGTACGCATTTCCTTTGCGATTCAACTTGGCAGACCTAAAACTTCTCACTTTGTTCGTTCTTTTATACTTAGACTTTCTAGAATGTGAACCTGGTAGCCAACGAAGATCTTTCCTTTTCCTCCAAATCTTCAAGAATTTAAGTACTATGGTAACAAACTCCCTTTTTCCTTGCTTACGACAACCACGATACGCTAGTATTTAAGCTTTTAGCTTTGGTAAATTGTATAATGGTATTCTTTGACAAATTAGCAGTTCGGCTTCTATCAGTTCTATTACTTGCAAGGGATCATGATCATTTGATCACGTGACAGATGCCATTTATAATATTGAGAAACATTCAGAATAAAATTAGCCACAGAGGTTTCGAAAGAATAGTATCAGTTTCACTCATAGATAACCTACATTTAGATCAGCAGTGGCAAGAAGCAGTTTTCGGATTTTTACGACCACGCGCAGTGGGTGGACGAACATGCGCACTTAAAAGCCGTGGCGAAATATAAACACCGGCACCCCGTACCTTCGTCCGCGGTCTGACCGTAACGCTCATTAGCTACCGTACTTCGAACAGAAAAGCAGGACGCGGTCAACACATTCTTTCCTATAATGCGAATAGTTTGTTTGGGTCCGGTGCGTTTACCCTCAACTGGCTTGCGTACAAACCGGTTTTTTCGCCCATGAAATGTAACTTTTGTTTCGCGCAGGTTATAATATTAGCAATCCATCGAGATCAGTGGTTTCACTTCTTTCAGTTTTTTCACTGATAATTTCTCGAAAGAATACCACCTCTAAAGATAAGAAACATCGCCCAACGAAAGATGAAACCAAATCATCGTTCAACGGAACCAGTGCCTGAACAAGGCTCTTTTTCGAGTGAACCCTAAAGTTAAATTTTGCTTTTCTTTTTGTGTTTTGTATGGTTAAAACATTATTACTGGTAATGTTTAAGGATCATGGCCCGTTATCAGTTTTGTAGATTTGTTTTTATATTATCAACAGATTTATAATTAAAAAGGAAAGTATCAGATCAACTCTAACAATGTGCCAATTTCCAAAAATCCTAAGGAACCGATAGAATTTCTTCCAGTTTAAAGGATTCCTTAGGAATAAATAAAGAAGAGATGTGCTTGAATATTTTTAGTTATAATATGAATTTGGCCATTTATGAGAACCAGTTGAGAGCTGCGAAAGGAGGATCGAATATAGAATTGGCAGCAAATATTTAGCAAAAGTTTGGCTTTCCTTTGGATACAAAGCAATTTTCTCGTTAAAGATTTACAGTTATTTGAGCACAACATATTTTTTTCTTGAAGTTGTTAAACAATGTGATTAATTTTAAAAACCTAACAATTTCAACGTCTTTGCATGTACTATTAAATAGTGATGTCGTTGCCGTTGTGAGATTTTCCAGTTTTTTGCTAAATGTCATTTTTTATGTTTTTAAAATGAATTTTACTTTTATTTTTATATCAATGTATTGAGCGGTTGAAACTACGTAAGATTTCAAATTTTTAAAATTTCATCTGTACTATTTAGTTGCTAAGATATGGTGGGATGGGTTGGAAAAAATCACTAAACATTACTAGGGCGGAGAGAGGGTGTTGTGAAGATATCACGTGTATTTAATTTTTTGTTGAATTTGCGATTTTAACCAAACATCGAAAAGCTTGCGAATTTAATGTCTATCTGAATATTTTTACTAAGATTCTTTATTATCTAAAATAAAATTAGATTATATGTACTTATTATAATTTAAAGCTAATATTGAATAAAAAATAAAAAGTAACAATAAATTTTGTACCAAAAAAATACACGTGATAGGGAATGGAGGAGGGGGTTCGTTTAAAACCTCACCAAGTATCATTAGGGAGCGGGGGTTGAAAATTTGTTAAAAAATATCACGTGATTAATGGACGTTCCCTTGGTCGCAGGGGAGGTCTGCCTTTTAACTAGACGTACTAATATAGACACACCTTTAGGAATAGATACTTTTTACTTTTAAATCTTATTACAAAATTAATACTGTCCCAACCGGAATACTTAATATTTTACCTTCTGGTTGATATAACAAAAAGGAATTTTATCTAATGTCAACAGATGATACCTGACGCTTTTAAAAGTAAACGTTTTTACAACTTTTAGAAAAACATTGTTGCTAAACAATAATTGATAAATCTAGATAAAATCAAATATTAACATTATCAATTTGCAGTAAAAAAAAAATATCAAAACGTAAAAAAACATTTTTTAATATATATTTTTGTAATTTAAATATAATTATTGCATTTAAATCTAATATATATTAATACCTGAATTATTCTTTAGTGCAAAAATCCTGCATCTGGACCTTTAGGTCTGCCAGCTTGGCTGTGCAAGCCAGAAGAGTTAAGCGAACGCAGACACTAACTGCTAAATTTGGCTAACATCAACTGGCTGCGCGCCCAGTCCGCGGCAGTCCTTACTCCCAGAAGGACTAAAAACATAATTTATTATTTAAAGGAAAACCTTAAAACTGTACATTAAAAAATGTTTTTACAAAAATCGCAAGTAAATAGGCTTTTGATAATTACATTAATATTTGGCTATTAATATTTTTTAAGTGGTTGACCTTTCGCTTTTCTTCCTCAAATCAAAAAAGAAGCACCTTATAGATGAACTTGACGGCCTTAAGAAATACATGCGTGAAGTTTGGGCGTGTGATACAAATTAATCAAATAAACCATTTGAATATGTAAATTGAAATAAATCAATAACCCTGAAATGAACCAGCTCTTTACCTAAAAAAGTAGCGTAAATATTATTTATTTAAAAGAATATTTTTTCTTTACAAAAAATATTTTTATATACAAAAAACGGTTTGTCTTTTAAATTAAGTAGATACACCACCAACACTAACATGGTGCAAAAAAGTGTCATAAGTGTACATTTACCAGCTTTATGGGGTTATAAAAATCACATACCTACATTTAATTACGAAATTACCAAAAAAGGGCAAAAAATTATCAACAAATAGAAATACCCAAAATACATTATTTAAAATTACAAAATTAGGAATTTGTACATTCGTTGCCTGTAGAGTGCTGTTGTAATGTAAAGCTTATTTTATATACTTGCGAAATGCGATTTGCGGAACGTGTTTTATTGGTCAATTTCTAACGAAACATATGAAAGTCGCTAGAAATTGACCAATCAGAATACTTTTGCAATTCAAAAATCGCATTTCGCAAGTATATGAACTAAGCTTTATTTTACGATTTATTTTAAACTAACCTATAAATAGGAGCCCTAGCTAGCATTTTAGAGCCCCTATTTTCAAATAAAATATCCTATTATCAAAATATTGTGAAAATTGCCGCAATTATTGATTTTTAGTTTTTAATAAATGTGTATTAAAATTTCAAATCTAAGCTAAAAAATAAACAAATAAAAATTTTGATATACAGGGTGGCCATTTGAAAACGAAACAGAGCTAATGTTGGGTACTCCAAGTCATTTAAAGAAAAACGCTTGGACACGTCAATGTTTGAATTTAGGGGAAACATTTTTTGCCACTTGTTTTCCTTAAACAGCAACTTCCTAGCAGGATTGAGACTAACCCCTAAGGGTCAAGTGAAACCTTATTTTAAAGGTCCCTTGACCCTGATTAGACCTGTCAAGTTAAAATTAACTGCTTTTATTTTCGTTGATATGACTTGTCAAAATTTTGATTTTGATATTTAATGTATAATAATAAATTACCTGTAAGAGCAAGCCTATTTAAACTAAGGGGATAGATAGGGGTTAAAACACTTTAACCGATTTGTATAAAATTGCGCACTCTTATTAAATGTAACAAGGTGCTTGTAAAACTTTACTTACAATAAGATTATTGGGTCCAGTGTCGTCTCAAATGGACAGAAATAAAAGTACTCCACTGACTTTTCATAAAGCTTTTATATTTTTTCCGATTAGGCAATTAAAAATGTAACTTTTCAATCTTCTATATTTTCTTTGTATCTAGTTTAGTTTTCGAGAAAAAACAGTAACGCCATTTTAATTTCTTTTAAAAAGTATTAAAAAGAAAACATAAAATAAAACTCAAAATTAAAAAATACACAATTTTGATCTCGCTTTAGACCGACTCCATTCGACGCATTGAAAAACATGGCCCACTTGTAACTGGTACAACTCTTAAATATGCAACAATTTTCAAATACACTTGTTAGATTTATTTTGACATTTTTTATTACTGACTAAGAAAAAAGGTTACAAATAATATAATATATACTAGAATGAGAAGTAAAGTAGTATCTACCAAGCATTTTTATATCCTAAGGCGCGCAGCTTTCTCACCCGAGGTATATACAGGGTGATCATTTTTAGGTCGGCACTATTGCATATACACCCTGTATATCATCATCACTATTCAAAAGATCTATTAAGGAACATTAAAAAAAGTCCTTATGTGTTATATCCAATTTTTATTAATTTTGAAAATATGGATATCCTCGGGAATTTGATAGTAAACTGACATTTTTAAGTAGAACACCCAGTATATTGCATTACTATTAAATAGATATTTTAAAGAGCTTTAAGAAAATACCATATTTTATATGTATATTTCTTATAGATTTGAATATAAGGCCATTCAAATCTAAAAATAGTAGATATAATGTCTTTTTATCTTCAACACTAAACTTAGTGCTTATAGCTTGGAGCTGTAGAGATAATGGAAATTTAACATAATTTTTTAGATTTGGATGGCCATATTTCCACAACTATAAGAGATAGACATATCAAATGTGGTATTTTCTTACAGCTGTTTAAAATATATTTAATGGCGATGCAATATACAGGGTGTTCTACTTAAAACATGCCAGTTCCAAATTCCCGAGGATAGCCATATTTCCGACTCAACTACTAAAAATTGGATATAAGACATAAAATATTTTTTAATGGTCTTGATAAATCTTTTGAATGGTGATATATAATATACAAGCAGATTTAACTATGTTAGATTTTTTTCAAGGAAAGCCCCCTTAAAAGTTAATATTTTTAGTTACCTTTTTTGGCAAAATTAATATTTTTTTATTATAATTGATACAATTTTCAACTTCTTTTTAACCAAAACACCCTAAATAAAATAAAAATGTCATAAATTTACCTATTTTTTGATTTTTTCATCGAAAACCCCCTTAAAGATTGGAAATTTTTAACAAATAGTAATTTTAGCTAAATTATTTTTTTAAATAAATTATTCCCCCAAAGGAACCCTTTAAAATAGAGAAAATCTCGTGAAAATTGCATAATTGTACGCGCTACGCGCCTCAGTGCGAATTTTTTTAATCATTATTTACCTAATGTGAGAAATAGTAATTCTCGTTAGGAGTTAATAATAGCAATTTCTCAGGTTAGCAGTGAAAAAAAGGTTTTTTTTAAATTTAAATTTGAGCAAATACGTTTACATAAATTAATCAACAATACTAACCACTCCAGAATAATTTATTTTATTGTAAGTGGCAGCTGCTGATAAAAAAATACTTTCGATTTTACTGTATCCATAATACTGCTGTGTAGAAAGAGTAAATTTTTGTTATTTTATTATAGACAACAACTAATTTTTTAATACATAATTTTATATGCAGTTAGGAATAAAAATTCTTGGAGTTGGTATTACGCCCTAATGCTTAAACAGTAGTAAAAACCATTTTTGCACACAAATTTACTTGTTTAACTACACCTAAAATTTATGCTTTACATTTTTTTAAAAATAATTTATATTACTTTACATTTAAATATAATAGTGAAATATTCCTGAAACATTTTTGTTGTAAGTAACTTGTAATATACTGTAGCGGGACAGCGCAAATTTATATTTCCTTTAGGTGAGGACAAATAGCACATAATCTGGCAATCACGTAGTATTTTTAGGGATGACACCACCGTACAAATAACTCATAGTAGTTTCACATCAAAGCTCTGTCGACATCACCTTCGATTTTAGGATATATTTATAGCTTTCCGCCGTCCGTTTAATTGATCCACTCGCCACACACGCCTGTTAAATAAATCCCTTTAGTCCGCAGCGGAGACGTGATGCAAGGGGCAATCTTGATGGTCATCCATGATCTGTACATCACACACTGTATTATCAAATTAGACCTAGGTGTGCAGTTGCCAGCAAGGGTAATTTAATTAATAGAAAGGTTGCGACAAAACCTCGACTTTAAGAGGTTAGAGGTCAGGGACGCAAGAAAGGGCATATATCAGGAAAAAATTTGCAAAACTGGGTAAAGCCACTATATTTTGACAGCTGATGATGAATTGTGCATTTCGTTTTGCATTGTTTTGAAAGTTATATTTGTTAAAAGATGTGATCCTAAATGTTTTTTTCTTTCAGTCGAAAAAGTTGCAACTTAGTAAAAAAGTGTTTTATAAACGACTGTATTTCTCCGGCACTGATGTTGATAGTCATATGTATATCATGGCCGAAAATTTGTTTAAGACTAATCGCGACCCTTTACAGAGGGACTCTGATTGCAAGTAAGAAAATATTATGTTATTGAAAAACAAATTTATAAATTTAAGGGTTTGGGGAAAGAGGGTAACAAGCCACCTGTTCTTATTTTTAAGTTATTAACTTTAAAATTTTAATTTAATTATGAAAATTTTTAATTAAATTATCGTAAATATCGTAATATTTAGGCTTTCTACAAACTGCTTTAGTTGTAGATATATTTATACAAAAATACTATTTGAGTTTCTAATTCCGAGATTTCGTAAATTGTGGGTTGTTACCTTCTTCCTCCAAGCTCCTTCAATTGTTAACCTTGCCAAGGTTACCTACAATCAAGGTAGGGTTATTTTCCCATACTATAAAGGAACATTTAATTACTGCAATTTATCTTACTAAAGTAGGTAAGTCAATAAATAAAAACATTTTAAAACAAACAATCTCAAAAGCAAAACAAACAATAAAATTGTAACAACCATATTAATAAAAAACAACCCGAGAGTAGGGATTCTATATTGACGTAAACAATCAATGAGTTAAGTTAAAATGTTGTAACTTAAAGTGGCTTAGCAAAGGTGCAAACGGTTTCAGTTGTGTGTCAGAACCACTAAGTAACTGATCGACAGTATACAAATTGACGGTACCACTACCGCGCGCTTCAGCATCAATCAACAGGTATGTTTGTAAATAAGTACCATGTGCTTTCTATTAAATACCGCGCCGGCTTCTTTATGTCTAAGAAGTTGTTTCACTTTAAATCGTGTAAATTTTACTATGTTTTTTAACTAAACATTTGTTTTAAGGTAGATATAATAACAAACTAAAATTTCACAAGGCATCGTCTACATTACAGTATTTAAGGAAAAAATATTACAAAAAACAACTATGAATATCAATATACCGGACAGAAAAATTGTTTCCAATACATTTTTTCGATATTTTAAGTGGTTTGAAAAAAGTTGATATTGTTTCTAAATGGTAATAAAATTTAGTCCAGTGTCATAATTTACTTTTTTAATAATTTTTAAACAAACAAGAATTTCTTTTTTCTTGGCCAAGATTCGAGAAAAAAATTATGTTTTTCTTTTATTTTAATTAGCAGACGGTAAACGGTCAAATTTTGTATCAAGCACGTTTGTCTAATACAAACTTTAACATCGCAGACGTCAAATCAAGTTTTGTCAAAACTTTAGTTTATTTGCCAGAATTTTTTTAACTGTGTAACTCGGGCACATTGGTGTTTTATAAAAACAATAAAAAATTTAAAGATATTTGACAAACATAAACGCACATCTTTCAATATGCTTGTCAAAAAGATCATTAATCCAAATTTTCATCAAACATGTCAAGCAATTCTTATGTTTATTTGACAGACACATCAAGCAAATAAGCATACGCTCAAATTTTTGTATTTGACAAACCTGTTTGACAAAAGATTTTGATCAATTACCATCTTCCTTAAACATAACACAAAATTAAAAAAATATATGATTGTGCTTAATATTTGAACATAACATCTATATAAAATATTTAATTAAACATTTTTTTACTAACCTACTACTAACTAATTTATTGGTATTTCTTAAATCCACAAAGGTAAATAATGTTCCCCAAATGGCACACAAATTAACTAAATAAACAACATTACAATTGCTTGATATTAAAAACTTAATAGGTGTACTTACTATTTATTTAGGAACTGGGTAAACGACCGCCGACGGCTTTGCTTTATTATGAGAAGAAAACCGCCGTCCGGCGGTTTTTTATATCTACGTATATGAAAACCATCGAAAATTATAATTAATTTGTTATAACCGGCGCGGTTTTTATTTATTTTATCGATAGAAGCCGCCGTCCGGTGGTTTTGCTTAAAAAATAGTTAAAATGGCTGAATTTGAACTTTATTAAGGGTCTTGAATTAAAAAGACGCATACACACTTACAACATACAAAGTTATTTCGTCACATGGACCCAATAATTTACAACACTAGGAAATACTTTAAAAACATATTGTTAGGCAGGAAAGGCGAAGAAATTACTTATCAGGACGTCATCGTCAGCAGCAGCAATTAAAAATATATAATAAATATATCTTCTTACTAAGTAGAAAAATTATTTTTCTAAATCTATGAACAATAAAAAATAAAAATTAGAAAAAATGTATAAAAATTAGAAAGAAAAAGTTAGTATAAAAGAAAAAAAAGTTATTTATCTATCCGGAATTGAATTCGGGACCTGTCGCTTACGGTTCAACACTCGAAACCCTGCTGCTATGGAAGAAATTTTATATTAAATACATTTTTTAAACTTTGATAATATTTTCGAAAATTTTAAATTGTGTTCCACCCTCAATACATGCATACTTTAATTGGTTATACTTTAGTTTTAGTTTTATGAAACGATCAGTTTTTTTTCTTGCCAGTAAAATACTTCTGGATTTTCTTTTGCTTAAAGATGTACATACACACATACATATTTTTTAACTTATGAAAAGCTTCAACAAAATCTTCGTAGGTGTCAAACATGTCTCCCAGTTTCATTTTTGTTTGTACATCAATAATAAAAATATAATTAAACGATAAAACAAATATTGTTACTAAAGTTAGGTTAACTCTAACTATAATTCGGCGGTTTTCAATACCTTTCATAAGCAAAACCGCCGGACGGCAGCTTCTATGGATAAAATAACTAAGAACCGCCGGTAATACAAATTAATTATAATTTTGGCGGTTTTTATAGACGTAGATTTAAAAACCGTCGGATGGCGGTTTTCTTCTTAAAATTGAGCGAAATCGTTGGCGGTCGTTTGTATGTAGGTACGCACTGATGATTCTATTCTATTCTGGCTATTTTGTTTTGATATCCAAGTTAATTCAAACAAGCTTTTTGGTGAAAGAGGGAATGATTTCTTCCTTATTGTATTTATCTTTTAAATATACATGTTTATTTAATTTTTTTATGTAAACAGTTTTAAGTGTTTAGTTTTTTTTGCACTCTGACAAACAAATTAATTTATTAAATTACAATGATTAGTTTTTTAATTAATATAGTAAGGTAGTTACCTATTTTTATTATAACATTTTAAATTTTTTGTCGATATGTGGTATTTTAATAGAATATTAAACATTTCTATTTATTTTAAAAGCACTGATGGTTAAACATCCGCCGGCGGCATTGCTTAATTATAAGAAGAAAATCTAAATTAATTTGTTTTTACCGGCGGTTTTCCCTTATTTGGTCGGTACATGCCGCCGTCCAGCGGTTATGCTTATAAAAGCTTATATAAACCGCCAAATAATAGTTTACCTAAGCTTAATAATTATTGATTTTGCTGTGCGTAACCGTTTAGTTTTCTTGTGGTTTTATTGTAAAATATTATATTTTTTATTAATTATTAAACAAAAATAAAAGCGGGAGACACGTTTGACACCTACGAAGATTTTGTCTCGGACTTTTATTAAGAATCTCCTTTACCTTGTAACTTTTTTTTCTTTTCCTGCAAATTTAAATTTTCTTTCACCATTAATAACATGCATACTTTAATTTTTAATACTTTAGTGTTGATTCTATGAAACAATCAGATTTTTTTCGTCTAAAATACTTCTGGCTTTACGTTTTTAAAAGAAACATTCTTCTTTTAAAAACCTATTAGGAGCTTTAACAAATCCTTCAAAACGTGTATTTTAGTTTAAATTTTGTTTTTATTCCATAAAAAATATAATATTTAACAGTGAAACTACAGGAAAACTAAACGCTTACGGCAAAACAAAATGAAAATTATTAATTTTAGGTTAACTTTTGTTCGGCGGTTTTTATACGCATATTCGCCTTACGGCGGCATCTACCGATAAAATAAGTAAAAACCGCCGGTGATAAATTAATTTAGATTTTGGGCGGTTTTTATACGTAAATAGATAAAACCGCCGGAGGGCGGTTTGCTTTTTATAATTGAGCAATGCCGCCAGCGGTAGATTAGCTAGTGCCTATTTTAAATATAATTTACCCAAAACTGTGCAAAATTAAAACCTTGTAGTGCTTTTATATTCGAGACATGATCTCATAAAGCATATTAACGATTGCTAATTGATTCTTTAAATCAAATGCTTCGCGCCGGTTATTATAGTCATGAAATTTTCAAACGGTTTTTTAAGAGTTATTATGCACATAAGTTTACACTGAATATTTTTTTCCATCCAAAGAAGAGCTGTTCGTCTCATTAATGATCCTTCACTTACAGAAAGGCTTCCCTTCCTTGCCAATCGTCGGGCTGTGGGAGATTTATCGCTTTTTTATAGGTACTTCCATGGCTTCTGCTCTGAAGAATTGTCCAGAATAGTTCCTCCACTCACGGTTCCCACCAGAGAAACTCGTGGTGCCGCGCGTATACATTACTTTACGGTCCAACTGAACAAACCCCGAACTTTCCACTTCGTTCGTTCTTTTATTCCTAGAGTTTCTAGAATGCATAACCTGCTGCCCTCGAAGGTCTTTCCTTTCCCCCAAATCTTCAAGTATTTAAGTCCCGTGTCAACAAACTGCCGCTTACCTCGCTTAAGACACCCACGGTACGTTAGTATTTAGGCTTTAAGCCTTCGTGGTTTGTCCAAAGATAAAAAAATTTAGAGGAGGCTAATCCCTCCAGCTCCCCACATAAAGGCGTCCGCGGAAGAGCAATTGCCTTTTAATTAAGCACTTAAAAAAATTATTTACAAACCGGAAACATTGTTGAGTTGTTCTCGAGATATTTACCATTAAACTTAAAAGAAAACTAACCTAAATTCACCACATTCCCTCTTGTTTTTGTTCGCAATTCTTGCATTGTCCTCGCTATATTGGCCCTAAATATTTGATTTCCATATCCTAATAACCCATTTTCCTATTTATTTTATAATTTTTTCTATAAAATTGAAAATCTTTCGCTTTCGCTTTTATAATTTTATGGGAAAAAGGGAAAAAATAAATGGAAAAATTGATTTTTAAGAGGTGGAAATCAAACACTAAGTGCCAGTTTAGCTTTAAACCAGGAATTGTTTGCAAAAAGAGGGAATATGGTGAAAATAGGGTTAATTTGCTGTTTAAAATTAAAGATCGATATCCTAAAAACAAAACGTGTCCGACTAAGAATTATTTTATATTCGTGATCAGCGCCCCAAAAAGCCGCGTAGCGTCTGTAAATAATTTCGAAAACTTCTAGAATCTCTAAATAAGAAAAACACCTTTTCTGTCTAATATACGACAAAAAAACTGCGTAGTTAATTTTTTTAAACCATCCATATTATTTGGAATCTATTAAAAAATACACTTATAAATAATAATTACATATTATCTTAACAGTAAGTAATTAAAAAAGTAACTTTAAACAAATTTTTATCGGTTGCTAGGGTAGTAAAAAATCGTTTTATACACTCGTTACTACCGAGGCTAACTATATTCTCCTTATATTTAAAAAATATTCCTAAACAGAAAATTTTCTGCATTGATTTGAAAGGATAATAACCATGAATACTTTCTAGAAATTTTTCTTACGAAAATAAACATCCAGACAAAACAGAATATTTGTTTTAAAGTTAATAAAAAAGGTATAGTGTATACCGACATAATATCCCATCAAAAGGTCCTCACGTTTCAAATTGCTCCCTTTATCTTCATACTGTGCCTCTTCCTATATATCTTTGGGACCAAACCACTAAATAAAAAGTGAAAACCAAGAAAAGGTCTTCACCTTTAAATTTCACACTCCTTTTCTTTTTTTGGGCCCCTTCTCTTGTATAATTTAAGTGGCACTAACCAGAAGTTTATCTTCAATTTGCGCCCTTCCCAATTGGGCGCTGAAGCGATCGCTTCACGCCTGATCCGGCGCTAATTATTATAATAGAAGGTTGTTATTAGGAATTTATATCTATTCTTGATTAAAATCTAAAACTCTTTTAAGCTGTACCTGAATAAGTCACCTTTATCAAAATTTCAAAACCAGGAACAAAACGTCGCGAAAAAAATAAAACATATTTTATTAGCCGCCCCACTTCGTCTATTTGCGCTTAACTGTCAGGAGGAAAAAAACTATGGATTAAAAAAATTGTAGTGCGTCAGAAAATGTAACTTATAACATGAGTTAAAATTTATTTAGCTGTCCACTAAAAATTGACTAATTACTCGATTCTAATGTATTTATTAATATATTTCAGTAGCTTCATAGGTAAAGGAATACCCCGGAACGGTTTTTAAATATTTTAATTTTTTTAAACTTTATGAGTGATTAAAAATTTTAAGTAATTTTTGTAAATAACAATATATCAGCTAACAATTACTGGATCTCAATGAAAATAGTAGAGAAATGGAAAAAAATATGCTTATAAATAATTAGATTTATAATAAACAAATGGAAATTTAGTTACCTTCTCGGTGTTACAGAAGAATTTTGCTTATATTAAAATATTGGTTAATCTATTACCTAAATTATGACATAAGACAATTTTGGTGCTCTTTTACCAGAAAAAAAAAATACAAACGCTTTAATGCTCCAGGCACTGGTTTTATTTACCCGATTTAGCAATTGAATGTACTAAACAACAACCAAGGCGAACGCGATACTCCGAGCGCTGTGTCTTACGCCGAGTTTCTAAACAACCATAAATAAGAAGGAGGGTTTTTGTGGTGCTTTTACCTTCTATAGTCTTCCATGCTAAATAAAACCGGTGTCTACCCAGCAAACACTATTTACCAGCAATGTACATTTTTCATATTGGCATTGATAGTAAAGCATTGGCAATTGGAGGCAATATTATGCCAACATCTAATACGCATTAAAAAGTCAACCCTAAATAAACACTCAAATGCCAATAAATTTTACATGCAGGCGAATTGCCGGCAAGCATAAAAAAATGGAGGTATACCAATCCTGATTAAATAAAGCATGCCTTTTTGTTGCAGGCAAATAAATAATGGATTTTTGAAGGCAAACTTTCATAAACACGCATACTCATACTTTTCAAACCATATTATTAACATTGGTATTTAACTAACATTAGAGCAATGTTTTTGATCTGTTTTATTTATAATGGCAGCTAAACAACATTATTTTATGTTTTTTACATAATTTAAAGGAAATGGCCTTTTCATAACATTTTATTGTTACAAATCATGCAAATAAAAATCAAGTCAAACTAAATGTTTATTATGTATATTTGAGAGAATAAAAATCAAATGATGGTAAAATTAGCTAGGTTAATTTCGACTGAAGGTGACAAATTCAAATTTTCCGCTTAGCCAAAATACAAGATTTGACGATTTTGACAAATGAAGCAATTTTTTTTTATTTTACCGCTTTGTGCAATTGTTTTCTACGTGGGTTTCTAGCTTTTTATTTTTTTTAATGAAAAGAGTTTTTTTTAAGACATAAATAAGTGTATTCATTACCTAATTAGTGTGTGTTGGGTGATTAATTGGTGATGGCTGGTCGAGAAGGCGAGTTATTCAAGTAGACTGTTAGGAGTTGTAAACATTTTGTTTAAAACCTTTTAGGTTTGTAGTTACTTAAAAAATATATGAAATTAGGGAATTGCCTTATTAAAAGTTTTAAGGAATGTTAAGAAAAAATATTATATATATTTAATAGTTTTTTTTTCATTTAACTCCTTTAAAATATTTGTTATTATGTTTTGGATCTGAAAATTGAGTGCAAGTGTCCATTGAATACTTACTATTTTAAGTGTTTTCTTTTGATTTACTATCTTTTTTTAAATTTAATTACATACCTTTAATTTTTTATGGTTTATTGTTACTGTATAAAAATTTATAATGTGTAATTTTTTTAATGATAAATTCCATTGTCCTAAACACATTTTTTCATAATAACTTATTAATGATGGATGCCATCATAGTATCTGCAACACGTGGCCCAATCACGGCCAATTGCCTACTTTCGTGTCTTTTTGATACCTTTTTGCCAATAACTTATTAATGATGGATGCCATCATCCTGAACGCATTTTTTTATCATAACTTATTATTAACGGATGCCATCACATTATCTGCAACACGTGGCCCAATAACGGCCAAGTGCCCACTTTCGTGTCTTTTTGATACCTTTTTGCCAATGCCTTGCCATTAAAGAGTATTGGCAATGCCAGTAAATTAAATGTACATGGCCGGCAAAAAATGTTATATGGTTAGCGCATTAAAGCATTTATATCTTTTTTGTGGTGGACATTTTTATAAAAACAACATTGTTATTTTGTTGTTACAACTATGACCAACTTGTTGGAACATTATGGAACTCTTTTGGAAATATCCAAAGTAAACAAAAACGTGTGTTTCGTGGTTTCATTACAAGTCGGTAAGATCAAAGAAAAACTCAAAACAAGTGGAAATAAAAGCTGTAGCTGAGGTGGAGACATTCAATTCTTAAAATTTCGCGAAGTACAGACTTCCAGGCCAATGTGTAAACGTAAAAAGCAATAAACAAAACGAAAACTGTTTCTAATTTCAGTTGCGTTAGTGGAGACAAACAGTTCCTCATTTTTGCTTTGAGGAATACGTACAGTGATATAGCGTAGGCAAAAATAGGCGTAGGCGAAGTTGTTTTCCGAGGGTCCCCTTTTGTCGACAAGAAAAGGGAACAAAAGTTGAGAACCAAAAAAGATCCTTACCTTTAAATACACACTCCTTTCAATGTTATTTAATACACGTTAAATAAGTCACCTTAATGGTAAAACTGTAATTCCCATTAAAAAAATAAGGCTAAAGATGGCATCACAGTTTTTATTAAAACTGAAGATCCTTTTGAAATTTTAAACACTATTTCTGTACATCATTTACGAGGTAACGCTGTCGAGTTTTTTTAAGCGCATTGGTTTAAGGGGGGTAAGGTATTCAATTCACAACTCACGTTTTCAAAGTCGGTGCCCCTGATAACTCCAAAACTACTGCACCGATCCTTTTGAAATTTTAAATACTATTTCTGTACATCATTTACGAGGTAACGCTGTCGAGTTTTTTTTCATAATTTTGATTTTGCAATAACAAATTAGCCGATTTTTTCCCAAAAAATTGTGTTTTTGACTTCAAACTGTTCGAAAAAATGAAAAAATTTGGAAAAAAAACTCGACAGCGTTACCTGGGAAAACTATTATCTAACGAATGAACTTTGATTTTTTGATTTCGGTGATCCAGCACCAAGTTATGAGGGGCACCGCAATTCAACTTTTTTCGAGACACGTCCGAACAATTGCTGCCATTGCCGTATTTTTAAATATTTTTTTGTAAAAATTTGATGAAACATTCTTCGAATATCATACTTTAATCTACCATTGGTTGAGTAAATAAATTTTAACTGTGTCGTCAGAAAAAAAATCACGAAAACATGGCTTTTTTTGTACGATTTGACCTTAGCCCCCCTTAAGACCTTCTTACTGCGAGCCTCCCCAGAGGCCTTATTCTTGAAACTGGGAAACAACGGAAAGGAAAACAGCCCAGGAAGTGAACGATCATTTTGGCAATGTGATCGAGTTCGTTCTCTTATGCTCGAGCATTAGGACCGCCTACGCCTAGCTACGCTACTGAGTACGTACCTTTAAGATAATATATTTTTTTTTATTTATAAGTACGTTTTTATAAATTAATTATTATTTAGCATTTAAAATTTAAAAATGTATACAAAGTACTTATAAAATTGTCGACCTTTTAAATGGAAATCTTGTGTGATTCAATCTTGTTGATATTATTTGATCCTAATGTACTTATCAAATTATGCAAAATAATCCCTATACTATAATATTATAAAAAGCATTATAAAAAAATGCTGTACTAGAATCCCTTATCTCGGTATTTATTACTACATTGTTTTAATAATGTCAAGTTGTACTTTTCCATCCAGGAAATGTTTTTAAACTAAATAATGTTTTTCCTTTTATGCTTAAATAATTCCTTTTAAGGATTATATGTTTCATCTTTAATATAAAGGTAAATATTGATATAATAAAATAATACTAAAGGCTACGCATCTTACTTGTCTTTTATTAAGTAATAATTGAGCTAAAATAGGTTTTTTAATGCCAGTTACGTAAGGGTGGCGCCTTCTCGTTTATTTTACAGGGAAAAGCAAAAATTAAAAGAGATAGAACAAATCTGATTGCATAATTTCGATTTTAATTTAAAAACAAATTCAGTAGGGAAAGTAAATTATAGTTATTTTGATTTGTTTTGAAGATACAGAGTTTTTTTTATTTGTTAAATTGGCCAGGCACTTAAAACTCGAAGAAGATGGATTTTTGCGTAGAAATCAGTGGCGTACCTATATTTTTCATTGTCTTTTATTTTAAAGTTATAACACAAAGTTACGTTTCTTTAAATGTTATATTCTGTATATTTTATCACCAATAGAAAGGTTCTCTTAAAGCCGTAAAAAATACCATATTTGATATGTTGTGTTTGTAATAGTTTTGGAAATATAGTCATCATTAGGATTTCAAAAATAAAAACACATTTTTTTAAGTAAAACAGATTTTACCATTAAAAAGACAAGAAAAAATGAAATAATTTTCCCAATATGTTTTGAAATATAAGCTTCCAAATCTTATATGTAATGAAAATTAAATCTACATTTTTTAGATTTAAACGCTCCTATTTCAAAAAATATAGGAGAAAGACATATCAAATGTGGTAATTTCTTAAAGCTCTTTGAAATATCTTTGCAAATGTAATATAATATACAAGGTGTTTTATTTAAAAACCTTCATGATGGTCATTTTCTCGAAACTATTAAAAAACTAAATATAATTAATGTAGTATTAATACAGATTTTAGAAAGACTTTTAAAATAATGAGAAAATATATAGGGTATTTAATAATAAAAACCCCAAACTTGCACTATAACCTTAAAATAAAAGTCAATCGAAAAAATATAGGCACGCTACTGAATTATACGTAAATTTTTAAAAGTTTTCTGGTTACATTTTTTTCTATCTCTAATACAAAGAGACTTACAAGTGCCTAACCAAATTGACAAAATTTAAAAAACGCTCTGTATCTCCAAAACAAATCAAGTTGGCCCTGATTTACTTTCACCACTGAATTTGTTTAAAAAATTGAAGTTAAATTTGTGTAATCAGAATTGTTCTGTCTTTTTAGTTTTCGCTCTATCCTGCAAGGTCCTGAAAACCGTATAAAGTATCAAAAATCTAAAATAAAACTTTTTCCACGACCGTTAAAAAAAATGCTGTTTTTGTAATCGTTAACATGAAGATAAAGTACTTCATTCTAGTACACTTTGAAGCTTTTTTGTACACTTTGAATTAGTGTTTTGTTTCGATGCCTTCTTTAATTATCTAAATATCAAATTATGCAATGTAACAGTAAACGTGACATCAACTGAACCAAACGGTCAAGTTACCTTTGATTTCGTCATTATTTTTTTAGTTCGTATGTCAATAGTTTTAAAATTTGTCAGTTTGCAAATAAATTTAATAGAAATTATGAAAAATGATTTAAAATTAATAGTAATAATGGATTTGGATGACTAAGAAGATGATTAAAAGAAATTTATACTATTTTAGTATTATTTCTACAAAAAGGAAGTACATACAATTCTCTAAAATTAAATAATAAATGCATATTTATGAAGAGGATAATTGTCTCTTAAAAAATAAGGAGGCTATGATTTTTGTTGCAATATAATGGCTGCGCTGTCAAAATTAAAATTAATTAGTTTAGATAGATAAAACATGTATAAAATAGTATTTTGGGAAATTTTTATACGGTCGTGGAAAAAATATAGTATGTAACATATGCATAAAGTGTTTTTTTTACTCATGGGATTGCCGCACTCGCCTAACGGCTCTTGCTGTCAAACTTTCCATTCTTAAAAAAAGTATCACTTTATGCACTTGTTACATAAATTACTATTCTACCTCATTTTGATAAATCAACTGTAATGAAAACAGCGTATGGCTATGGCGATACATCCAATGATCTGAAAAATAAATATGGATGAATGCAGCGAAAATCACAATAACCCCTACGTGGGCACTGCGCAGTACACTTGTGGGCATGCGCAATAAACATTTACTGACTAGCCGAAAACAAACAACAGGACCGGGTTTAACATTTTGTATATGATTCATTTATAAAGAAAATATACCAAGTAATTTTGGGGTATACATATTTAAATATTTTATTTTAAGTCTGTATTCGTCTTTCATAGCAGTCCCTAAAAAGTAAACCGGTTTTATATTGGGGACTATTTTTTGTTCTATAATTTTTTATTTTTCGGTCGTATCGCCGATTTTATTAAGATTTAGCAAACGAGAGTGCTTAGAAGCACTGATCTCAATTTAAATTCCATTTTATTACTAAAACACCTTCTTTTTGATTCATGAGGACCCACTTTTACTTAACCTCAAACCTGCACGCTATTTTATGTATTATTATCTTCCTTCTTAACACTACCTTGACACAACAAAACTGAATACTTGGTATTTTATTATACAAGCAATTAGATTTGGTGTAACTTGTTTGAGGAATAAATCTCAATTCATAAACTGATATTTCGTTCCCGTTGGCGTAGCAGTTTTCGTTCAGTTAAGTTTGGCGTGTAATGCCATTGAAATTGTTTATTTTTGGGGTTAGGGCCAAACTGACCTTATATTTGTAATTGAAACCACAAAAAAAAGCGAATCACAAATATTAAAATTGGTAATGTACCCAGTAAGTAATTATTGATTTAATTTGCCTACAAATGCCAGCTTGAAATAAACTTGATAATGTAATAATCTTAAACTAGGCTTAAAGCGCAATGGAATCGCTTGGACTATTTAATTTTATTCAAAACATTCCACAGAAAGATACCTATGTTCCTTTTTTAACATACGAGCAATAAGCAATCTACAAGATATTATAATGGTATAAATCGTCCTCAATATCACAAAGCGGCGTATCTTTATGTTTAAATTTCACGAGGGTGCTTTTTAGGTATTTTTTGTACTACTCTTTTTTAGTAAAATGAAATAGGCTTAGTATTATATTTCTATAACTTTTAAAGATATCAAAATCTAACATATGTCAATTTGTAATATTAAGAAGCAACTTTTTTTAGCAATTACATCAGCTCTAGTCAATTTTCCTACTTTTTGAGATACGCCACATCGTGATATTGCCGACGAAATTGCTTATGGCTACGTGTTATAACTTGAAAATATGTCAAATTATTTTAATTAAACTGCCATATTTTATTTTGTGTAATTATAAATGCATCAGTCCAATGCTAATACAGGGTGTCCGACTATATTTTAACCCATTTTCACCGCGAATAATTTTAAAAGAAATAAAATTATCAAAATGCGGTTTTCGCGAAAAGCCTTAGATTTTTTAAGTTTCTTTTTATATCCTTGCCATTTGGTTGTGACATTTATTTCTTACGAAAGCGGTCAATTTTCGTATATAGGGCAAGTTTGTTATTTTAAATGGAACCCCATATATATTTTTCTATAATCCTTAAATACAATTTTTCCCGCTAAAAAAAAAAAATTACCCAAACCATGACTATTTCAAAAAATAATGGATTTATTGATCTCTAAAAATTGACTGCATGGCAATAAAGAGTATTATTTAAAACAGGAAATTTGCTACTTACTCATTATTTAATTTTGGTTATGCAAAACTTAAAATAAATAAAAGTTTAAGAAACACCAAGAATTACTCACAACGCACAAATAAAACACCAAATACCAAATAACTATACCTGATAACGGTCGACCGTAGATGGGAGATTGGGTTTGGTCGGTCGACGGCGTCAATTTTACCTGGATTTTACGATCGGGAAATCCCAAATTATAAATTAAATTAGGATGAGTGTGACCCTGTCACCGCATAGGTAAACGTTTTCAGTGTTGCAACCACTATATTTATTAAAATACTGCTAATTTTGTCAATGTTGCCAACACTATATTGGGTTTTAAATAAAAATGCTAACCTTTATAACAACTGCGCATGTGCAAAGGTGTACAGCAATTCTCCCAGTGTGGGGTAAAAATTCTTGCGCAGGTCTATTGTAAATATGTGTGGATCATTTTCTATTAGCAATCCTTTTAATTTTTAGATCATTGGATACATCTCGAAGCTACAGGATGGTTTTTAGATTTTGTCCGTTTTTACCATTTTTTTAAACTTGTTTTTTGCTATGGAGTTACGAATTAAATAGGAAAGAATAATTAGTTGTTTTCTATAGTAAGTAATTAAAAAAAAAATGCCAACTTTTGGAACACCTGTTAAGGCGAAGCAGAAGGTCTTTAAAAGCCTTCAGTTTTTTTACCACCAATTTTTTTCAATAAATGAATGTCTTAAGCTAAAATACTCTTAAGTTAGTGTAAAGTTAGTTCAAACATATACCCTGCCAATGCCAATGGTAAAAAACAGTATTTAAAATACAGAAAATAAAACTTATAAATTTAAAAATAAACACAATTTGAAATGATATTACTTAAATTTTCCTTGCAACTTTAAAAACTTTTAATTTATAGCAAGTAATATATGTTTAAATTAAAGAAAGTTATCAGAATTTCAAAAAAATATGAATAAAAGATTATTTAAATATCTGCAGTTCGTAGATGTCAATTGATTTTGTTTATGATTAATTTTGGTGGTTAGTTTTATCCACTGGGTTCTGGAAAGAAGCAGTTCTCTTTTGCATTTCTGCCAAGTAATGAAAAATATATTGTCACAAGTGATACTTCTTTTGTTTAATATTTAAAATTTGCATTATTAGTATAAAACTGGGAAAAAATAACAACAAACTTTTTTCTGTATGCACGTATGATTTATGAATGTAAATATTGTAGAAAATTTAGTTTTTAAGCTGACTACATTAAATAAATTATCATGTTTAAACGTTTTTTTTTGTATAAATTATGCATTTATCCATTATTATTATAACTACGCCAATAAATATAAAATATATCAAAATTTGTTAGAAAATAATAATAAGTTATAATAGCTTATCGAGGTCACCAGACAATAATACAGTTTTATCTAAAACACCTGGTGTATGGACGCTATAATAAATACACCAGGGCATTTTTTAGATAGTTTAAAATAATCTCTAATCCTTTTTTTGTTAAATTGTTGAACGTCTGGTATATCTGCCAGTTGAACCGGACTTAGCAGTACCGCGAAAACCTAACTGATCGTACTGTAAAATATATATGTATGTATTCGTTTTTTGACTTTGGGTGAAATATTATAAAGTGGAAAATTTGAGTTTAATTTTAAAAATTTTTGCTTTAAACTTGATTCGGTTAATATCGGATTGATCCTGTTTGGCATCATTTATACGTTTTATGTAAGTACTTAATAGTTTTAAGGAATTTTTTAAATACCTGTTTGACTACAAACATATGTAGATCCAAGCAATTTCTACAGATTAAAGTCATGATTGGTATCCCACTGTATTAAAAAACACCTTCATCCTTGATCGTAGTGAAGACATCTAATGTAAATAGATTAAGCTATTCTGTTACTACGAATATCCTGAAAAATCCATTTTAAAATTTTCACATTTTTTCCTTAAGCTTTATTTTAAGTTAAAATATTTTTTAAAAAAGAAAATAAACAAATAATCAAATTTTTGGACAAGCCCCAACTTTTATTTTGGAAAGAACGAGCAAGGTCCTTTTGGATTACAGGCATGACGACTTCTAGGTCATTTTATCGACCCCTGTCATAATAGCTCAGCTGATGATATATGATCAGAAAATATACAGAAATGTAGTTAACAATTATGTTCCTTGGCGGAAAAAAAGTCATTAAATACTTATCCTTTACTTATGAGCGGCCAAGCTTTGCAGAGCAAAAACACCTTTAATCTTGTGGGCGTCACATTAAAAAATAACACCTTAACTGGCATAAACACCTATAGCCACGGCTGCTTCAAGAAAGCTTGGATTTCTCTTTCGAACCAAAAAATATTTTTCCCTTCTAATTTATACACTTGGTATGTGACCCTAATCGAACCCCCTTTGAAATATTGTTTATATTTGGAGCATGGTGTTCCCCACGCCTCATTAATGATCCTTCACTTATAGAAAGTCTTTCTTCTCTAGCCCATCATCGGACTTTGAGATTTATCACTTTTTCATAGGAACTTTCATGGCCTTTACTCCAGTATAATTCCTCCATTTGCGGTTTGCAACAAAGAAACTCGTGGTGCCGAACGTACGCATCCCTATTATTATACGGTTCAAGTGGACAGGTCCCGAACTTCCCACTTTATTCGTTACCCCAAGAGTTTCTAGAACTTGGAACCTGCTGCCCACGGAGGTCTTTCATTCCTTTCCAAATCTTCCAAGTATTTAAGTCCTGAGTTAACAAACTCCCTCTTACCTCGCTTAAGGTACCCACAGCAAAGTGCTAATGTAAATATTTCATTTGTTTTAAACTAGCTATTTAAAAATAGATAGGAAAAAATAATCTGCACGTCTATGCTTCATAAGAAAGATGCCGGTGCAGCACTTTGTTTTGCTGTTTCGATTTCGATTACTTTCATATGAGCTATACCTAAATTGATTGACTTCGCCGCTATATCTATTAAGTATCGGATAAGTAGTAAGTAGTAACCGAATTTTTGCGATTTTAAAACCGATGCAGAGTCCGCATTTATAATATTAGTAAAACAAATAATTTGTCATTTCTGCGAGGAAGATACGAAAGCTAAACGCAGCAATTGTTTAGATTTGATGGAATGGAATTGGTGATTTCATTCGAGTTTTGTATGTACGAGAATAATCGATTAAGCGAGCCAAAAAAAAGAATTGATACTTTGGTTGCTTTACATTGGGCAACTTTTTTAAAATCTCTAGGGGGAAGCTGCCCCCATTTACCCACCCCTTGACTGAAACTATTATTTTGTGAATAACGGATACGTAGCTTTGTTGTATTTTTTTTTGTAACCTTAAATGTAGCAATTTTTATAGTCTTAATACTCTTAATAACCACGCATTAAATTTTTTGGGGGTCAATAAATTCGCTATTTTTTCATATTACCATAGCTTATTATAATTCATTTTAAAAGGAAAGGGATTACAATTTAGAAATATAGTAAAAAATATACAAAGTGTTCCATTTATAATAACAAAGTTTGCTTTGGTGCTGGTAAAATATCACAAGAAAATGGCGAAAATATGATTAAAATTCAGGGAAAACCGCATCTTTATACCTGTATTTGTTCTAAAGTTATTCGCGACCAAAATGGCTCAAAATATAAATGGTAACCTTAACTTTCTATCTCTTATAAATTGCAAAAATTTTACTGCAGCTGTTTCAAGAAAAAATCTACAAATAATAATAAACCTTTATAACGTAGTAACCTCGAGAAAAGATATAAGATACAAAGTTGATAATCTAATGTATTTATTTAGAAAATGGATTATAATTTTAAAAGTATTTTTCTTGGAACATTTTTACAAAAACATCAGATAATGTCCTTGTGGTGTTTGTTTTTCGTATAGAGTTTCATATTCAAACGGTTGTTTTGTTTTTTCCATTGTAAAATGAATTATTTTTGTGTTTGCTAGATAACGTACTGTTTTTTTTTAATTTTGATTTTTATTCATTTGTGGTTAAATAATGTTATTTTTAAAAGTGGTCATTGCCCCTTAAAATAATTCGATCCTGGGCTGCAATAGTGGTATAGATGGGTCCATATTTAATTCATTCTGAAAGCGATGCCGCCAAGTACACAAAAAATGATAAAGTAAACAAAACTTTTCGAATGAACATAGCCTCGGACAGAGCCTGATTACATATTTTTAGATAAATAATAAAAATTGCATTGCTAAAACACGTATCACCTACTTACAAAACATTCTCTTATTTCGCCTCTGTACTACTATAAAACCGGTGGCACGTGGCGTAGTACTAGTAACTCGTCGGGTTAAATATTTTTTGCTGCAATAAATCATTGTTCACAAAAGGGTTTCTTTACTTTATCATTTTTATGTACTTGGCGGCATTGCTTTCGGAATGAATTAAATATGGACCCATCTTTACTTGGTACAACTAAAAGACACGCGTTTTGGACTAAGAACAGGTGTAAATATGAAAATACATATTCTTTTCAGCAGCAATATTGGCAGAGAAAATTTCAGCTTTATTAGTTCGGGAGGTAGCAAAGTCGGGAAAACAAGAATTTTAGGTTTGCTGATCTTTGATATGTTGTGCTCCCTCCTCTTCGGGTAGATCCTCGGCTGTCTGGCTGGGGTAGCGGTTGCGTTGGTGCCCAGCTGTGACCTTCTCATTTAGAGCTGTCATTGATATGTAAAAAAATGCAGAGCTTGGTCATATATTATCGCTCCAAGTTTCATCAAAATATATACCGAACGGTTCAGAAGTTGATTGATAAACCTATCTAAAGACAGGAAATTAAAAATTAGGTTTCTTAAAATGTTTTCAAACCCTTGGATTATTACGTATACAGGTAGGATGTTAACTAATAAACGCAACCACTACCACCAGCCAGACAGCCCACGGTCTCTCCAGAAGGGGAAAGAGAGCAACATGTCAAAATTCAGCTGATATTAAATTGTTTTTTGAAAACGTTGCTACCTCCTATACTATAAGGTAATTTTTATTTAGCAAAACTAAAACATTTCTTATGCAATTGTCGTAGCAATGAAAACTTTAAACCCACTAAATCTCAAAACATGATTTTTGAATTGTGTCGCAATTGTAGCCCAGGAGCGATTTATTAATTAATTTGAGAAGGTCCCCAATACATAGTTCTGGAAGTTTCTGGTTTTTATTGTGATTTTTAGAAGAAAATGAAAAAAAAACAATTGCCCTTTTGCCCTTTTATAATTTACATTTAAAAACACATATTTTCCATACATATTCAGCAATTAAAAGAAAGTATTGGTAATATGCAAATATCATTTAAGTAATACAAGTGCGAAAACAATTATCGCTCTTCACCAAATATATCGTATTTGATTAACGTCACCAATGTAATAAAAAAATATAATAACTGCCAGTATTAACCTAGTTTCTAGAGATTAACTATCTTTTTCTTCTTCATTTTACTTCTTTATTTCTTCAGACGTCACCTGATCGGAGTTTGACTGAAGAATTGCAATAAGTTGACATAATTTTCATTTCCAGCGAAACCGGTACATACCTACCTAGGGGAAGTTGGGGTACTGCCTTTATAGGTACTGCTAAACTACGAGCAATATGACAGTGTTAAATGGGTTCAGCTCTAGTTATTTTACTCGTCATAGTCTCGATTGTATTGTATTGTATTGTAGTAAGGATCGTTCGACTCATACTAGGCCTGCCCCAAGGAAGATAAACTTTTTAATAAGGAGCGCTCAATTTTTTTATATTTGTCCGAAAATATAGGTTATATTTGTGACGTCACCTTTTTGCCATAATATTTTTTTATCTGACAAAATAAACCAATACTTGCATACCATAAAATAAAATCACTAAAAAAACATAAAAAAATTGTATTCTACCCTTAATAACGATTTAAACGTAAATTCCCTGTAAAAAAATATCCAAAGGTCAGTGACCCCTGTTTACAGGTTTTAAAATTCTCTGTAACTGCAGTACTAATAACTACTCAATTTAACCATAAACAGTAAAAACTAAACATATATAAAAGTCCAATGACTAAAAAGCAAAATAATAACACCGAAACCTCGAAAAAAACCTTCCAGTACGATTGTCAACAAAGAATTACGGGAAAAGATTACGTCACAAAATTTAGCGAACATAGGCTTAAATGGGATCGAGAGCTCCTTATTAAAAGTTTATTTTCCTTTGGCCTACCCCACTTTAACCCAGTGCCTGTCTAAAGTCTTCTAACTTTTAAATTGTTCGTTTTTTACTTAGTACAAAATGACGGTAAAAGTTTCCTAAATACCAGATTTTAATGGCCATATTTCCAAAACTAATAAAGTTAGTAAGTGAGATATACTTATTGTGGTATTTTCCTAAAGCTCTTGTAAAGATCTTTTTACTGGCGATATTGGTGCTAATATACAGAGTAGGACAAATAATATATATTTTTTAATGACGAACCCTGTATATAAGATCACCATAAAAGATATTAAATAAACCTTTAAGAAAATACAACATTAAGGATACTTTACTTTCTTAGTTTCGGAAATATGACCATCCAAATCAGGTACCTTTATGTAATTTTTAAAGTACCGCCATTTTGTAGTAGGCAAATGTATTAACTTTATATTCTGGGGTTATAAAGTACTTCTCATAAGTTTTAAAATAATGTGCCACAAAATCTCCATTCCAACCCATATCTTAGTTTGTCACTTATATCTGTCATTTTTGCCTACAATTTGGTTAGTTCTGGTTAGTTTATATTTAAAGGTGACCAACTTTTTATGAAGAAAAAATATTAAATTTTTATTTGGTTTTAAAAACTGGGTCTAGCATAATTTATTTATGGGTCCATTGCAAAATGTAATTTTAGTGTGGCGTATAAGATTAAAAAATAAAATAATTTTAAGTGTCGATGGTTAACCTGCAACTACAAGATTATTTTTGCACCAGTCTCTACTACCAATATTGGTAAAAGTTAATGTTGCCTTTTAATGCACTTTTGATTAAACGTATAGCTATTTTCTTTTTATTTATGGCTTTAAATGCCTATTGTTTTCAAATGATTATTATGTTTTTAATTTTCAACAGAAATGTGAAAAATTATACTTTTCTTACTAACATTTACATTCCAAAACTTTTCTAAATAAGTTAAACTTAATGCAATCATAATAAACACAGAATAATTAATTTAATTTCATTAAAATGTTTGTAATGAAATAATTTTTTGCAAGGTAAGTATAATTAATAACGCATATTTAGAACCAGTTATGAAGGTTAAAATTTGTCATATTACTTCGTCGATTGGGTAGATTTTTACCTTAGATAAAAAAAAATACAGGGTGTCCAGCAACTTTGCCAACAAACTTGAAGAAAGTGATTCTGCAACAAAAAATAAGAAAGAAACTTTATACAGGGTGTTATTTAATAAGTGTCCGATATTTCAGAGAGTGATTTTTCAAGTATTTTTAAGGTTAAAAGTTCCTATGAACGTGTGGTCTAAGATGCTTCGCTTTCAAGATACAGGGTGTCAAAGTTTTATTTTTATTTATGTTTTTTCTGCATAATTTCCTAAATAATGCCGATTTCCGAACGAAAATTGGTACCTGGGGGTTTTTTGACATGAGAAATTTGAATTTGTTCTTAATTTAGCTCTTACTTGTAGAGGGCGCTAGCCACATGTATATTCTCACTTTCAAAGGCTCATGACTTTTGTACAACCCTGTATTTACATTTTTGTTAAAAGAAATGGATTCCTTAGTCATTTTTACGTAAAAAAGGTACTCTTATTAGATGACGCTAGGAGCAATCGTTTTCGAAATATTTTGGTTTGGTTTGGTTTGGTTTGAAATCGATGCATGTGTTTTGAAAAAATGAAACAATTTTGTAAATTAACTTTTTTTAATCAACATGAAATATTAAAAAAAAATAACAGACGAACACTAAATAAAAACAGGATGAAAAACCAGATCAAAATCACAATAAATGTTGGAAATGCCCACCCCCTGCCTGTAGGCACGCATCCAATCTTCTCCTCATTGATTCGCGTACCCTCTGGAAAATTCCTGGAGTATTTTCAATCGTTCTACAAGAGTCCATTATTCGATTTCTCAGTTCTTCTTCATTTTGAATAGGTGTTTGGTAAACTAATGTTTTTAGATGTCCCCAAAGGAAATAATCCAAACTATTAAGGTCTGGCGACCTAGGAGGCCATGGTTGAATCCCTCCCCTACCTATCCAACGATTATTGAAATTTTGATTTAAAAACTCTCGCGCTTGGATGCTAAAATGTGCAGGGGCACCGTCATGCATAAACCACATCTCATTCCTTAGTCTAAGTGGCACATTTTCCAGTAAAATAGGCAAATTCTCTTCAAGAAAACGACGATATATCTCGCCATTTAATCTTCCCGGAAGGAAAAATGGACCTATCAAATTATCTCCCAGGATTCCTGCCCACACGTTAACAGAGAACTGTTCTTGAAAATGTGATTCCTGTATTGCATGTGGGTTTTCATTTGATCACATATGATTATTATGAAAATTACGTATAGCGTTACGTGAGAAATTTGCTTCGTCGGTAAACAGGATAAGGTTTTGAAACAAAGGGTTTTGAATAAGGCATTGGAGAAACCAACGACAGAAATTTATACGTAAGGGAAAGTCACGAGGTAGCAGTGCCTGAACTCTTTGAACATGATAGGGATATAATAAATTATCCACTAAAATTTTCCATACCAGAAAATGAGAAATATTTAACGTAAACGCTACTTTCCTGGTGCTTGTATCCGGCTGTTCTTCTACCATATTAAGGACTGCATCTTCGATATCTGGGGTTCTTACCTTTCTAACTGCACCTGACAGGTGACTAGCTTTCTCAAATGTTCCTGTTTCTCTTAACCGACCGTGGATTCTTCAAAAAGTTTTGGAGTTGGAACTATGCTATGATTCGGATAACGCTCCTGATACAAATGTTTAGCTTCATAAGCATTTCCATTAGCAAGTCCGTATGTAAAATGCATGTCAGCATACTCAGCATTGGTAAAATTTACCATTTTTAAAAACTCACTAATATTTATTACCTACTACTCAACTGTACGTCAAAGTACGTCAAAATTGTATTATGTCTGAATTTTTACATGACAACACAAACAAAATGCATTGACTAGGCTACTTGATAAAACCGTGATTTTCGGCGGTCTTTACTTAGCATATTTATTACTAAGCGTATGCATCGATTATTTTAAACTAAAATATTTCGAAAACGGTTGCTCCTAGCGTCATCTTATAAGAGTACCTTTTTACGTAAAAATGACTAAGGAATCCATTTCTTTTAACAAAAATGTAAATACAGGGTTGTACAAAAAGTCATGAGCCTTTGAAAGTGAGAATATACATGTGGCTAGCGCCCTCTACAAGTAAGAGCTAAATTAAGAACAAATTCAAATTTCTCATGTCAAAAACCCCCAGGTACCAATTTTCGTTCGGAAATCGGCATTATTTAGGAAATTATGCAGAAAAAACATAAATAAAAATAAAACTTTGACACCCTGTATCTTGAAAGCGAAGCATCTTAGACCACACGTTCATAGGAACTTTTTACCTTAAAAATACTTGAAAAATCACTCTCTGAAATATCGGACACTTATTAAATAACACCCAGTATAAACATATGTCCTAAACGTCCTATTTTTTAAAAAGTACCGGGGATTAACATTTTAAGAAAAATAATTATTTTTATATCATACCTTGTTTAGCAATTTAGATATTTTTAAGAAATTTGGGAGACTTCTCGTTTGCATCAAACTATATTTTTTGACGTACAAAAAACCTGGTGTCGTTATCGTAAATACTTTAAAAAAAAATTCTACGCCACTGCATCTCCTTAAAATAAACATAATTTTTGAATTCCCGTTAAATTTGGACAAAAAATCCTTGACTTTTTGTTCTTTATTGTGTAATTTTGCGTAACTTGTATTACCTTTTTCACATTTATGTTTTTGGTGGGATAAATATTACAAAAACCCACATGGACTTTTCATTTTCTTTTCAACCCTCAACGTTTTTAAAACTTTCAAACTTCCTCTTATTTTTTTTGTTTGTTTTCTAGGGTTGTCTAATAATGTTAAAATATAAAATAGGTAACATAAATATCAGCATAATGCTACAAAATTATTTAATTTATTTAGAAAATTATAAAACCCAACTATAATTACTTGAAATTAAAGGAAATATTTGAGTATGGTAATTAATTAAAACGAAATACCAAACCATTGCAAGTAATTTATTTTACATGTGATTATTGATATAACTCTTTTATACCAATACAGTGTCAGTTTTCCTAAAAAATAAATTTTAAATAAATTAAAAGCATTTTTAGAAAACCAAATATGACCTCAAATTACATTATATAAACATTTAAACAAGACAACAAATTGAATATTTATAACTTACCTGCATTGTAAAAATGTAAATGTCCTGCATACTAACATGAAAATAATTAAAATCATTCATTATTTCTGGTAAAAGATATATTTATTATTATGACCATAGATTTATCTTATATTACATTAAAAATTATTACTATTATTTTAAGACTAAAAATATATAAATATATAAATAATGACATTTAGAGACTTGTTTTTTTTGTAAAATAGTGGGTATATTTAAAGAAATATAGTTTCAATTGTTATTTTATAACAGGGTATCTGATAAAACTCTAAAGCTCATTATAAAAAAATTTTGAAAATAATTACTTATTCCAAAATAGATAATAATGCTTCTAAAATAGATTTGTCTATGACCATGAAAAAGTTTGCTGCAGAAGCACAAGGCACCAACTTTGTTTCTTCTTCACATCAACGACCTTCTCTTTTTCAACCAATTCTATTCATAGTTTTGGTTAGTTCTGGTTCTAAAGCCACGTACAGACTTGGATACAATCGGCGAAAACATTTGTTGGTCGACTGTATCTTGAATGTTGCACATCGGTTGGTCGACTTGTTGCAAAGGCCATGGCAACATCCGTGGGCGTTTTCATCCAAGGAATCGGCAAGACGCCTGTTTTTAATTTAATATGGAAAATATCGGCAGGTTTGTACGAGCTTTATAACTAGTGTGGACGCGAAACACTTGTATCTGCAAATATTGGCAAACTTTGTTGCTAAAAATTTTTGAACAAGATACAGTCGGCCGACAATGTTGTCCCGATTGTATCCAAGTCTGTACATGCCTTAAGCCTGATTTGGAAAGCAAACGCACATTAATCTAATATTGGATTGGGGCACCAAAAATCTCGTTCAATTTAATTCATCGAAAAAATACTCATCTTTCTTGTCAATGAAAAGTCATGAAATACTCATCTTTTACTAAGACTGGCCAAGTTCTGCAGACCAAAGACGCGTCACATTTAAGAAAGGCCATAACTTAAATAAACACATTATAAAGTGTTTACCAATAAGAGCGTGAGAAGTTTAAAATGTTACTGAGGCAACATTGCTTAGAATTATGTCACCAAACTGTCATAGTTGTGTTCAGTAATGTCTGGCAAGTTATAGAGGAATACACGATTCAACAACGAGTAGAAATTAATAAAAATTTAATTATTCAAATTTAATTATTAAAATTTATTATCAAAATGCAGGTTATTTCGAGAAATGGTTATGGGAACTGGCCGCCAAGGTCGTGCGATCTCTTACCCTTGGACTATTTTCTGTAGGGCTACCTTAAATCTCAGGTCTATGACTATAGGCGACAAACGATTCGTGACCTCAAGCAGAACATCACAAGTATCATTACAAATTTACCGCGTGGTATGATTGAAAAGGTAATCAAAAATTGGGCAACAAGAATCCATTCAACTAAACAAAGTAAAGGAGGAAATTTAAACAATATAATTTTCCAAACCTAATGCCATACATATTTTTTATAATTAAATAAAAATTACTTACACTTTTCTTTTACTTTGTGTCATTTTAAAGTTCTGACTCTGACTTAGCCACGGCCGCATCAAAATTTCTAGGATTTCTCTTTCGAACCAAGAAGTATACTTCCTCTTCTAATTTATATACATATTGTATGCATCCTAAATCCAACCCTCTTTGAAATATTGGTCTCATATTTGAGGAATAGCGTTCCCCACAACTCTAAGCATTCTTGATTTCATTTGAAGAAGAGCTGTTTGCCTTATTAATGATCCCTTGCTTACAGAAAGGCTTTCTTCTCTAGCCCAGTATTAGGCTATAGGGGATCGTCAGCGTGTTTACTTAGGTTCGCACTATAAAGAAATCTGTTTTATTATTAATTAAAAAAAAAAAATATTTTCTATAAAAAATATGATTTTTGCTTAGAAGGAAAGTAGGTACCTTTGTTTTTCATAGTATCAAAAATTTTTATTAAGAAAAGATGTAAGAACGTTCAAACAGCAAAAAGTCATAGAAACGCTGGTTATCACAAAAAAACACAATTTCCTAAAAATGAACAAGTTTGCATATTACAATGTTATTTTTAATCCTATACATTTTTTTTTATCAAAAGTTTTTAATATTATAAAAAACAGAGGTACTTTCCTTTTAAGCAAAATTCATATTTTTTGACAAACCTCGTAAACCACTGCAAATAATTAATACCTGATTATCAGGGGCGCAAGTAGGGGGGTTAGGATGGGCTCAGCCCTTTCAAGACGGCGATTAGCCCCGCCCCCGCAAAATTATTGAACATTTTAAAAATATTAGTGTTTATCGACAAATATACTCTATAAACAGGGGCTTAAGGCTCCCCAAAATCCAGAGGGTAGTTGCGTCTCTGCTGATTATTGCATTTTATGCATGCATGCATAACTTTTTAAGGAACAATTCTTTTTTTTAACACGCTTTTATTAGCTTGGGTTGTAACTATCTATCTATCTATCTATCTATCTATGTAACGGAATCTTTGAGCCTAATTTTACCAACTTCCAGCGATTCAATTTCTTTGAAACTTTGCACACGTATCAAGGACCGATGACAATGCAATAATTTAAAAACAGTATCCCGTTATCCTGATTAGGACCACCAGGATAAATAAATTCCTTTACAGATCCTCTGTGTCTCTTGACAAAATGGCGAAGGAATTTTTTAGTGAATAAACTGGAGCATTTATTTTTAAAAACTAATTGATATATCGAACTAAAAAATGAAAAATAAATAATAGTTTAAAAAAACTAAAAAACACGCTTTTATATGCAACCGAACTAAAAATTAGAAAATAATTTTTCATTACAAAGAGTTTGTCACTTCAGAATAAAAGCGTGGGGTGCTTAATATATTAAATGTTATAATTATTCTATTTGCAAATATCTATGAGAGAAAAGTTATGAAAAAATAGTAAAATGCACCCCACGCTTTTACTCTGAAGTGACAAACTGACAAAACAACGTGTTTTTAGTTTTTTAAACTATTATTTATTTTTTAATAAAATTAATATTAGGAAAGTTTTCCATATGGTGCGGTGCGAACTTAAGTAGACACCCTGTGTATTTTACTATTTCAGACTAGATATAATCCAAATCTTTTGTCAGACTTATTATCAGTTATTTGTGGAAGAAAATTGATATAAAAGGTTAGCCAGTCTATCTCCAGAGGATTTTTTTAAAAGTTGCATAGTGTAAAAAGATTGACAATGCAATTGCTACAGTAAAAAATATATTGTTTACGATTAAAAACATTAGGAAATTAAAATGCAAATGCGGGTTATTATACAATTACATAAAATCACAAGAGTTTTATATGAAATGTAAATTAAAGAATAATAATTTTTAAATGCATCATCCATTACCACGTGTTTTATAATTGGAATCCCGTAAAATTAATTTATTTTTTATGTAACAACAATAAAACCGCATTGTTATTCTAATACCGCAATTTAATTTACGTAAAAACAAAGTTAATCGAAAAAAGGATAAACAATTATAATTATTTAATTTGACACCAAACACTTATTTAAAAAATATTGATAAATGTTTTTAAATCACCAATACGTATTTAGGTAATCTTCTCGGTCAATAGTTTTAATAACTTTAATTTCTTTATCAACAGAATACGTAAAATAAGTACCTTACCTACATATATATTTATAAAGTACAGTAGTAAAAATCTCTCAAAATTTTGTTTGTAATTTCTACAAAAAATTGGAGGATATCTTAAAACCTGTGCAAAAAAAATAACAAAATGTTGCTGGCCATTCCAAAATCTTAACCAAAAACATTTGGCTGTATTGTTTTAAACTAAAATTACAAAAAAATAAAGACTTATGAGCATATTTAATGATAGGGGAGCCCAAGAGGGGATTTCGGGATTTACTACAGCACGGTAGATTAATATACCGGAGGAGACCTGATGGTACCCGGTTAAGTACCTCCATCAAATATGAACCCCGTATACAGGGCTGATCATAAAAAACAAAAATATATCCATCAGAAATTGTCGAGCGCGTCAAATTGAGATAGGGTGAGTTAATTACATGCTAAACAGTGTATATTTCACTAATCTAACAATTTAAGAGTGACGTAAAGAAAACAGAGGGCTACAAAAAATATTTTGACAGTTTCGAGCGTGGCGATTTCTCATATTTTAAAGAAAATTATTAAAGGATAACGAAAAATATATAATTCGATACGACCCGAACGATTTCCACAAGCCGAAAAAATAACAATATTTTTTTGACATATTTAAAAATCTATAGCCGCTTTTCCCACCAATGAAAATGTATATGTTAGACACACATGCCGAATTCGTCAATTCGCCGAAATTAATACTCAGTTCGCGATGATCAAAGCCAGATGATCGGTTGCCGAAGAATCTTTTTGGGAATCTGTTTAGACCGATTAACACATTTCGCGAACTGAGGTAACCCATTGAGTTGCTCAAATGGCGAATATGAATATGTTTTGGCAGATAATCATTTTTAGTTTAATATTTTGCCGATTGCGCAATTTAGAAAGGCACAATTGCCGATTGATTGGGTCATTTTTTATACAAAAGTTTAAATGTGTTTCGAGCAATATCAAATGTAATAGTAAGTACCATGGAAGTTCTTCTTGATGTAATAAATAAATAATATTAAGTAGTTTCCATTTAAATAATAAGCTTCTAAAAAATAAATGTTGTTTTCCTGAATCAATAGCATTTTTTAGTTGTGTACGAGGTCTGATCATTTCTTAATTGCGCAATCGGCAAAATATTAAACTAAAAATGATTATCTGCCAAAACATATTTATATTTGCCATTTGAGCTACTCCAGATAGCTCAGTTCGCGAAAATACGTAAATCGGCTTAAACAGATTCCGAAATAGAACATATTTTCGGCAGCTGATCATTTGGCTTTGATTATATCGCGAATTGAATATTTATTTCGGCGAATTGACGAATTCGGAAACATATACATTATATACCTAACATATTTTTTCTTATCATCTAACCTTCGCAACCCAAAAGGTCTCTTTGACGCTCGAGTAAATCCCAATTTAGCATCGTGGGCTCCCATACTATAACCAACATATTTACACACACAGTTAAAACCAAAATTATAATTTCAAACTTTTGGACAAATTCATGACGACTGTTATTTTTAACCGACTTCAAAAAAGGGAAGGTTTTGAATTCGCCTGTATGTTTTTTTGTGTGTATGGTACGCGATTACCCCGGCGTTTGTGGACAGATTTTAAAAATTAAATTTTTTATTTAAAGAGTGCACTTCCGCGGTGTCCCCATAAAAAAAAAACAAGCCAGGATCGCGATGGAGAAAGGTACCAGATCTATTTAGTTCTTTCCGCCTTGCGTTTTTTGTGCGGCAAAGCTGCCTCTAGATAGGTATATCTCAGATAATAAAGAAAAAAGAAGAGATCAGGGGCGCATTCAGAACTTACAACTTTGGGGTGAAATTTACCCCTTTCTTCAAACCTTAAAAGGTACTAGAAGTGTTTTGGTGTATATTTACCGATTTAATGGTATTAATAATAATCTACAAAGCGAAAAATAAATATTTAAAAAAATATAAACTGACCTCAAAAAAAACTAATACAACTAAACTAAAAAATAAAGTCGGGTAATAACATAATGTCCTAAACACGGAAAAATAATGTGAGAAGTTTTTTTTTCCTAAAGCCCCTCTTTACAGAGATATGCGCCCTTAAAGGACGCCACTGGAAATGATTTTTTTTAATAACTTTGTAATACTTGGTATAATTAAATAATTTTTTAATAGGATAAATATAAGTAGGGACTTTTTAGAATGGTATCCTTATAAAATATTTGCCTTTATTGGTTCGCCAGGGGCGAACTAACCCTTCACAATAGCGTTAATTATTTTTACACTCTGTACATTAAAGAAATGGAATAAGTATTTTTGGGTAACCTAAATCTTTACCTAAAAAAGGTACTCCTGTTAGATGTCGATAAATTAAGGCGTTGACAAAACAAGTTTTTGTTTACTAGAGACATGTAAAAACAAGTTATTCTGTTGCAAAGGTATCTAGGAAAACACTATTAAATAAAGATTTTTTTATTTCCACGAAACCAAAAAATAATGTGGTAACATTGTAGAGGGCTCCATAATCTTCGATAAATAAAGCTAGAGAATGCATAAAATAAGAGGATGCATAGGTCAAACCGATGAACAAAATTATTAAATATAACCCTATTTAAAAAAAATGTCGTTTTTCTCGAAAACGCTTCACCTTATCAATTTCGAACAAGAGTATTTTTTTTTAGCTAAGGGTTTAAACTATTTAAAAATAATATTTTTATTCCTTTATTATATGGGGTGGAAAAAGTTTGGTACTATTGCGTAAGGGTTAGTCCGCCCCTGGCGAACTAATAAAGGCAAACGTTTTGCAAGGCTGCCGTTTTAAGGAGTCCTAACTGGTATTTATCATATTAAAAAAATATTTCGTTATACCTAGTGATATAAATGGTATTCAAAAAAAAAAAAATTTTAGGAGCTTCCTTTAAGGACATATATTACTGTATAAAGGGACTTTAGAAAATTATTTTATTTGAACTTATCACATTATTTTTCTGTATTCTATATGAATCCAAAAGATTGCCCACATATTCTTAGACACCCTGTATATAACCTATAACCAAAGTGTTTAAATGTAAAGAGAAATTTAACAAAAATACAAAATACAGGGTGATTTAAAAAAAAAACATAACTTTACACCATCACGATTTTGTGAGCAACCTTTTATGTCACATTTAAGAAAGTATATAAGCCTTGTTCCATTCTTGAGTATAACAAAACCAATTATTAAATTTCGACAAAAATTGCGATTTCTAGGTAGTTTAGCGGCCTGTACAGTGTGGTAAAACAGAGGCGTTCTAAAGATATTCTCTATATTGGTTGTGCGAATTCATTTATTCGATGCTCTTTTTGTTGGGTACACGCCAAAAGTCAATCTAGAAAGAATGAGACCGCTTCGGTCCTAGTACCGGGGTATAGCGTTCTTTCTAGATTGACTTTTAGTTACTTTGAAACAAATTTTATTTTTTGACATTTTTTTATTTGATTAAGTATTTTATTAAAGAATAAATAGCAAACGTGATTTTTTACTGTAGAATTTAATATTATCGATTCGAAACGACCATGCCGAAAAATGGTATTTATTTATTTACGCGAAACCGTTCATTGAATAAAAACAATCAAAAGGTCAAATTTGTTCCGAACTAAAGAAAATTTTAAAATATTTATTTAAGAAAAATGCAGTTTTATTTTTATAAAAAAATATTTACCCTAAAGCTTTTATGAATGACACTGATATTAATTGATTTTTTCTTATATGTTAAAAAGTGTCTGCTGGTATCATAGATGGCAGCCTCCAATTTTTTTAAAATATCTGAATTGTTATAAGATAATAAAAAAAAATAATTAAAAAAAAGTTAAAACCCTCTAGTTCAAAAACTAGGACGTTTAGGACATATGTATGTTCATATGAAGCTTTTTTCTAATTTTCTATTGTAGGATTAACACTTCAAGTTTGTCTGATAAGTTGTGAAAGACCCTGTATATACGGGGTCATCGTTGTCAACCAGTTATCAATATAACTTTTTATGAAACACCCACACAACCGCAATAATAAAACAGATCCGCAAATTTTTTTATAGAGTAATAAAAAAATAAATAAATCAAACCTAAACAGAATAGTGATTGTCCAATTAATTGTTTAATTTGATTTAAAAATTCATTTCAACAGTAAATTAACATCAGATGAGACATGCTTTGAAGCAGAAATTTTTGAATTAATTTTGATTAGATTGGTTTACGCACTGGGATTTTTCATTGACACACAGTTTGTCCTGTTACGCATATTATTTGATACGCTTTGATGCCATTTTCTTTTAATCAGATTTCCGTTTAACCATTGTAGAATATTAAATCTCAAAGTTATACATTGTCGACCAACACGTATTTTAGCTAAAGTTCTTGGAATCAAAGTAAATATGTTTATAATCACTTTATTTATTTTACATTTTTTTGGTAATTTTCTAGAAACCTGCGGCAACTCCGATTTAACGAAATTTGGTAACGGGGGTTTTGGGGCGCTGATCACGAATCTGAAAGATTTTTTGGCGGAAACGTTTCGTTCTTGAGATATTCATCATTAAAGTTGAAATTTGAACTAAGCTTATTTTCACGATATTCCCCTTCTTTTTGCACACAGTTCTTGATTTAAAGTTAAAGTGTCACAAAATATTTGATTTTCACCTTTTAAAACCCCGTTTTTCTACGTTTCTTACATTATTTTTGCGTTAAATTGCGTGGCTTTTCTTTAATAATGCGGCAACCATACCTACATGCACATATGGCTTCATGGCACATTGGGATTGAAATGATTCAAAGTATAGCTATGCAATTTAATGCAAAAATAATGTAAAATACGTAAAAAAACGATGTTTTAAACTGTAAAAATCAAATATTGTGTGACACTTTAGCTTTAAATTAAGAATTGTGTGCAAAAAGAAGGGGAAATATTTTAAAAATAGGATAAGTTTAAATTTCAAGTCTGATGATGAATATCGAGAACGAAACGTTTCCGCCAAAAATTCTTTCAGATTCGTGATCAGCGCCCCAAAACCCCGTATACCAAATTTCTGTCAAAATCGGTGTTGCCGCAGGTTTCTAGAAAATTACCTTTTTTAATCTTAAAATAAATAATTACAAAGACTTGATAATCCTTAAGAAATTAAAAAAAAAACACATTTTTCTGTGTTTTATGTATCTTAAAATGTAAAAACAAGCAAAAATCCCAATTATTAAGCGATTACATGCGTGGCAGAAAAACAAAGAAAAATACATGTTAGAAATCAGTATACAGGGTTTCCTGTATTTATACATGAAAGACCGTAGCCCCTGTACAATATACAGAAAGAAACTTAAAATAAACCATGTTCGTTTAAATTTATTAATTTTATTGACAGTATAAACAAATATACAAGATGTCTTGAAAACAGGTTTTTTAAAATGAAACGCCCTCTAATTTAGATATATTTTGACTCTATTAAATTCTACATTAAACATATCTTATACACTATACCTTAATTATAACTTGTTTTTGAGATATCACAGCAATGATTTCTTAACTTTTTTATTTGATTAAGTATCTAATTAAAGAATAAATAGAAAACGTGATTTTTACTGTAGAATTTAATATCATCGATTCGAAATGACCATGCCGAGAAATGGTATTTATTTATTTACGCGAAAACCGTTCATTGAATAAAAAAATCAAAAGGTTAAATTTGTTCTAAACTAAAGAAAACTTTAAAATTATATTTTTATTTAAGAAAATGCAGTGGCGTACCATTTTTTATAAAAAAATATTTATTAATTTTATTGACAATATAAACAAATATACAAGATGTCTTAAAAACAGGTTTTTTTAAATGGAACACCTCTAATTTAGATATATTTTGCCTCTATTATATTCTACATTAAACATATCTTATACACTATACCTTAATTATAACTTGTTTTTGAGATATCAACAGCATGTTGATATATTCATTAACAACAAGAAGTAAAGAAAGGAAATATTTTAATTTCTATAAATTTTTAAATAATTCTGCCAGTGTCAGAATGACAGTGTCATTATAACATGTACAATCTTTTATTGTACGTAAGTAGTACTAATATCAGCAATTTAGTTTATTTTAGATACATCTTTACTTTACTTGTTTGTATTTCTTTTGTGATACCGTGTATATTTACTAATACTGTCAATAAAATAAGTGTATCCAAACAAATATTTTTTATTTCAAGTTCTCTTTTGTATCTTGTTCAGGAGCAAAGTTTTTGGTTTAGAAATAGGGTTGAGACACCTTGTATGTCTTTTTTAAAATTAGCTTCAAAAGATAAAAAATACAAATAGAAGTGATGGTCCGACTTTTAATTTGTTAACGCTATATTTATGTATCTTAAACACAAAAAATATTATATAGGTATGCGTTTAGAACAAGGACGAACGAATTAAATTCCAAGCCATTAAAGTAAAGTTATTAAAATTGCACAACATTTTTTTTTTGAAAATACCAATAAAATTATATTGTGAATAAATATATTTTTCACTGCTTACCTGAGACATTGCTATTATTTACCGAATTCCCCTAACGACCTAACGAGAATTTATATTTTTCACCCTAGATTAATAATGAGAACAATTTTATTTATATCAAAATTTGACACATGCTCCAGTCTACTTGATATAACGATAAATTCAACAAATTGTTAGGAAATAATAGTCCAAGAGCCCGCGAGCGGCAGACCTTCGTCATTTTGTAAAAGCTGAAAGTTTGTCAGCACATGCTCCCAACATAGGTAGAAGCGATAGTAGACTATGAAGTTTGACTCATAGTGGCCTTTGCAGGTACCAGGTACCAAAGGTTAATAAATTAAAACTTAGGTTTTGTCATTTTGTAGAAGCTAAATTTTATATTATGTTACTTGGGTACCTATTAGAAGATATTTCCTTAGTCGCCAGACAGTTTTGACACTTCCAATCCATTGACAGACAAATATTTTGGGGTGGTCCAATAGTCCGATAAAGACCAAAATTTCTGTTATTTGACAAGATATAACATAAAGTGTTATATGAGATTTGTAGGGTTTTCGAATGAGAATGTCCTAAAAATATTTTGAAGTATACAGAGTGTCCAAAAAAGTTATTGCTTAAAGGTTAATTTTAAAAAAATGTTTTTGGAACACTCTGTATGCATCAAAATATTTTTAAGTACATGCCTATTTAGAAACCTGACAACTCTTAATATAAAACTTTTTGTCATATCTTGTTAAATAACAAAATATTGTACATGGTGGGACCATTAAGTCACTCCAAAATGTTTGTCTGCCAAGGGGTTGGAACTGTCAAAACTGTCTGCCGATTGGAAAAATATCTTCTAATGGTTACCCAAGTAACATATATAAAATTCAGCTTGTACAAAGAACGAAGTTTTTGTTTCAATTAATTAACCTTTGGTACCTCGTACCTGCCAAAGCCACTATGAGTCAAACTTCACAATCTACCATTACTTCTACCTATATTGGGAGCATGCATTGACAAACTTTCAGCTTTACAAAATGACGAAGGTCTGCCGCTCACGGCTCTTACTCTATTACTAATGCCAAAATTGAAATTGTTAATATATTAATGTTAGCAGTGAAAAAAATTCTATATATACCTCGGGTGAGAAAGCTATTATTTACCTCTCACATTATATAAAAATGCAAAAATATTTTTGGAAAAAGTAATTGTTAAGTTGTGTTTTTGTTTGTAAAAAACGATTAACGAATATAAAATGATTTTTGTATACAGGGTTTGCAAAAACTTAAAAACATTTTTTTTCTTCAAGATTAAACTACCGTATTTTTTCAATTTTTAAGCAAAATATATTTAGAATAAAGTTTGTAATCAATAAAAATAATAAAACAAAATTCTATTGAACTCCATTACTTGGTAAAAAGCCATAATTACATTCGTTTACAGCTAAACGATTGTCTTGTGTAATGTGTAGGAATTTGGAAAATTGAAAAGCAAATTATTAGTGTTTTTTGGTCATTTTATTATAAAATGTAAAATAATTAACTTTTAATTAACCCCAAAATCCATTTTATAAAACTTTTTGATACTCCTGTAACATTAATAAAGTCGTTCAAAATGCTATTTTACATAAATTTTCACTTATAATACCAATAGTGCTAAATTTATTTTCACAAATATTTTGAAAATTATCCCAAACCGCAGGCGAAGGATAATTTTCTTTAAGCACGTGTGGTATTCGATAAGAAAATTTCACACCAAGTTTGTGTTAAATAATATTCTTTTAAATTATTATTTGTAACTTTGACACGAGCTTTAAAATTTTTCTATAAAATAAATATTTTCCATTTTACCAATTGTAGTTGCAAATATATGTAATTTTAGAGCTTGTCATTTTTATTCTTTTATATTATGTATACCTTTTATTACTACAGTTGGTAAAACAAGTTTATTTTTGGTTTTTTTAGACCCATACCTTGCTTTCGTTTGCTCTTCACTAATGTCTAGTACTTCAGTCTTATGATATTATTTTACTAACTGTAGTTGTATAAAATTGTCATTTAGGGTCTTAAAACCTTACATTATTTTATATTATGTTATGTCTGAAATACTACAACTTGTACAAAATACCATTTTCTTTAATTATGTGTGTGAATGACAGAAATGACGTTAAAATAAATTCAATGATTATGTCAAAAAATTTCCACTATAATTCGCTCCAGGGTACCCAGGGCCGTATTAAGGGTATGAGGCGCCCTAGGCTAGAATTCCCTGAGAGCCTATTTTCGTACATTTTCATACAAAGAACAAAAGTTTTGAAGAGAAAAAAAAATGTCATTCTCTCTTTTCCGTCTCTATTTTATTTATATCCCCGCGGAAAGATTAGTTCTAATCCCCACCCGACCTAAACTTTTTTAGAAACTTCCTGTGTAGCGCCTATTACTCCCCTATCTGGCGCCTATTTTTTAATGGCGCCCTAGGCTGTAGCCTAGCCAGCCTAATGGATAATACGGCACTGAGGGTACCCAAGGCAGGAAAAAAAAATTCTGATAAATACTTGTGTTGTCATGGTAATGCAACCAAAACTACACATTTGATTGGTCAAAAAACAGTGGTGTGGAATTTTCTTAATAAAATTTTGCTTAAAAAAGGAAAAATAAAGGTAGTTTACTCTTGGAGACAAAATAATATTTTTCGAGTTTTTGCGTCCCCTGTATACAAAGTCAGCTTTTTATTTTTGTGAATATTTTTTTTACAAGCAAAAATTTTTTATAAAGAATGTTTTTTTCAAAACTGATTTTTTTATCCATTTATCCTCTTTTAAACCCCATCCATGGACAGTCTATAGATTATGGAAAGCCTCTTTAAACCATATTAAATAGCATTGCAGTGGTGGGCTCTACCCCTTAACGCCGCCACTGCATATACCTAAGTATGTGTATAAAGGTTAATTCGAAAGTGGTTTTAATATAAAAATATAACTTGTTCAAAACGTACTCTGTATTACATTGTATTGTATTACATTGTTATTTGAAAGCACCAATTTTAAAGGAAACACTTAACATGATTAAATCAAAATTAAGAATACCTAATTATTATTTTTTAAATACATGTAAGGTGATTACCTGATAAGTGAATTAAATTGTAACAATTTAAAAGTAATTTCTATAAGGAGTGGGCAAAATTAATTAAATGGCGTATATATTATTTTTAAATTACTATATCTAAAAACTGGGACATGGGACCCACACCACAGTTATATCGGATGCTAGTGGCCTTAAGAGGAACACTTTGGTAATAAAAATTTTAATTTTAAAGTTTGCAAATAAAAGTTGATTTTTGGATTACCCCCTACTCCAGAAAAAAATTTAAGTTTTAAAAGCGAATCCCCTTTTGTATTTTATTCGTGACATATTTAAATTTCATCGTTAGGTTCCAAATTTTAAGAAATTATCTATATTGTTTTAAAAACTTTTCACGTGAAATTTCACTCCATAATTTTTGTGCAAAATTTTCAGATGCCTCCAATCATCAGAAAAAGGTAGATATTTTACTAAATTTTAGGATTATGTCGACAAAATTAGATCAAATTTACGAAAAAAATACAAACCTAGGATCCGTTTTAAAAACTTTAATTATTTCTAGGGGAGGGAATAATCCAAATAATTTACTTTTTTTTGCATATATTAAAATAAAAATTTCTCTACCAAAGTTCTCTTCAGGCCACTAGCATCTAGTATAAATTTGATGCGGTTCCCATGTCCAAGTTTTTAGATATAGTAGTTTGAAAATATTATCCAAGCTAGTAGTTTTGTTTTCCTGCCGACCAAAATTTATTCTAATATGAATTAATGCAATGGAATAGTAAACGCGGCATCAACTGAACCAAAGATTAAGTTACCTTTGATTAAGCCATTATTTCCTTTAGTTCATGAGTAACTAAATCTAAAATTTGGCCGTGCTATAAAAAGCAAAAATTAATTAATAAGTATAAATAAATAAAATGTGTAGAAAAACTTAATATTGAAGATTTTTATATGGTCCTAGAAAAATATCGTATATCGTATGCAACACCTGTATAAAGTGTCTTCCTTATCTATCTATCTCATGTAACGGAATCTTTGAGCCTAATTTTAACCAACTTCCAGCTATTCGATTTCTTTGAAACTTTGCACACGTGTCAAGGACCGATGAAGATGCAATAATTTAAAAACAGTATCCCGTTATCTTTTTTGAATCGCCAGGAAAAAATTCCATTATATTATAAAAACAACACCTAGGATGCCATCTGTTGGCAACATTTCAAACTTTGCTATTAAATGAAGAAGAAATTTTTTAGTTTTTACACAATTTGGTTAGTTGCACCATGGGTGTTCAATTTTTATGAACAATAAAATATAGGGTTAGTTGCACCATTAGTTCAAGGATTCCATAATAAAAATTACATTATGTGTAATGTATACATAATACATAATGTGCAATTAATAAAAATTAACATTCTTTTTTGGATCGCCAGGAAAAAAATTTTCCTTATATTATAAAAATATAAAACAACACCTAGGTTGCCACCTGTTGGCAACATTTCAAACTTTGCTATTAAATGAAGAAGAAATTTTTTAGTGGGTTGCAATATATTGGCAACGGTCCAAACATTGCCTGGATTGCCATCTGTTGGCAAAATTTCAAACTTTGCTACTTAATGAAGAAGAAATTTTTTAGTGAGTTGCAATCTGTTGGAAAAATTTTAAAATTTGCCACTCTTGTTCATTAAAAAATTTTTCGCCATTTTGTCAAGAGTAGCAGAAACTAAAAATGAAAAATAATTAATAGTTTAAAAACTAAAAACACGCTTTTATATGCAACCGAACTAAAAATTAGAAAATAATTTTTCATTAAAAAAATATTGTCATTTCATAGTAAAAAGCGTGGGGTGATAAATATATTAAATGTTATAATTATTATATTTGCAAATATCTATGATGGAAAAGTTATGAAAAAATAGTAAAATGCACCCCACGCTTTTACTATGAAATGACAATATTTTTTTTAATGAAAAATTATTTTCTAATTTTTAGTTCGGTTGCATATAAAAGTACTCATGGGATTCTCACCTGACGTCTCGTGTTGTTCATACTTATGTAAAAAGTATCGCTTTAAGCCCTTATTACATAAAGTACTAATATTTGTTCTTGTAGTATAAAAAAACAAGAATATTTTATTAATAAACAACGAAGAAAATAAAGAGGTTTACATTAAGCGAAAACCTTCTCTTAGAGTATATAGTATTATTAGATCCTTTAAAACTTGCCAAATGAAAGTAGGAAAAAGGAGAATAATTATATCATGAATTGATTATTTCCAGTGATTTTATTTTTATTTTATCCCGTTAATGATATGCATTATAAATTCAGTTCACCAATGTCATTCAAGGGAATATCCTTGCTATTCAATGTCACTGTACATTGGCATTTGCTCGTGATATTTATACTTTCTCTAGGAATAATTACTTAAAGCATGCATAATACTCGAAAATTGCCATTTTTGGCAATATATGCAGATCATTTTATATTACGACCTCGTCCTAAAAGGAATATTATAAAAGATAATAAAAAAATTAAATTATTACACTAAAATCAGTTAACAACAACTTTTATTTAAGTCAATAATTTAAAGTTCAAAGAAAAATAAGATTTTAATAGAGAATTATTGCACAGTGAAATGAGGCCAGACACTAATAATACCGGCCTTATTTTGACATCTGAGCTTGCGCAGATGCAAAGTAGGATAATGATTCCCTTAATAAGGATAGTGCCTGGCTTTATTCATGTCGGTTTTAGGTCGTGCCTTATTTTGATATTATTTTAACTTCGGAACTGTTCGTGTAAACCGAACAGCTGCCGAGAACAAAATCGAAAAGTTTTTAGAATAGAAATACTTAAAACCTTGCTTTTTAAAATTTATTTCTTTGATTGTGTAAAACAAAACCCTACAACACAAAACAATAAAGAAAAACAACTAAATTTTTTCCTCTTTTTCTAAGTTAATGGTACTGTCAACATGATTTGCAATAACTCTAAATTATGGGTACAAGCACTATTTAAATAAGGCCGGTATTAATAATTCCCGAGCTTAATAAGGCAACTTGCAATAATTCTCTATTATTGTTCGAAAGGTTTTAAAGCCAGTTTTCAGCTTTCGATTTAATAACATTTGTAAAATTTCTTAGGTGTTTTAATGCTTGTAAAGCAATTTAGGATTTTTTTAATTTCAGATTTCAGTGAGATATAACCACAGTGCACTTACAACTTTTTAAGTGACCATTTTTCTTGGATATATAATAACGTCAACTACATTTTCGTGTAGAAATCAAATATTTACGAGTTATCCTTTCTGGGATATCGAATTTTCTCCAAAATTTCTTTAAACGTCCTATAGTGCGGCGTGTATGCATTGGTCAAACTCTACTCTCTTTTATGATAAGTGGTTTAAGCTTTGCTTTATATTTTTTAAATTGTTGTATTAAAATGTGTTTCTTTAAGGTCAGTTAATTTAGGTATGCAGTTTACATAGAGATTTAAATAAAAAATTGCCCGTATGACCTTGTCATTAACATTGTTTTTTTGCAGAATGGAGTTACAAAATAATCAGACGAAACACAATATGGACAATGGCAAACAACCGTGGTACGGATCGAAAACGAGTTGCACGTCGGAGAAGAGGTAGGTTAAATCTTGTTTCAATTTAATGGGTATATGAAGAACTTAATATAACAAAGAAATTAGCATTAATACCTGTTAAATTTAGAATTATTATTTTGATATTCTCCTTGACCATACACAGAAAATGATCCTCATATATCTTCAACAGACTCTTGCGCAAGAATTCTTGCATCTCACACTGGGAGAATTGCCGTACACCTGTACATGCGCAGTTAAGCAGGTTAGCACTTTTATTTAAAACCCAATATAGTGTTGGCAACACTGACGAAATTAGCAGTATTTCAATAAATATAGTGGTTGCAACACTGAAAACGTTTACCTATGCAGGTACAGGTCACACTCATCCTAATTTAATTTATAATTCTGGATTTCTGATTGATCAATCAATACCGTCTTCCATCTGGTGCGATCGATTGTTATCTAGGTCTGTGTTTATTGTAGTGTTGTGAGTACTTCTTGTGTTTTTGAACTTTTATCTAATTCTAAGTTTGCATAACCAAAATTAAATAATGAGTAAGTAGCAAATTTCCTGTTTTAAATAATACTCTATTACCATGCAGTCAATTTTTTAGAGATCAATAAATCCATTATTTCTTGAAATAGTCAGGGCTTGGGTTAGATTTAGCGGAAAATGTAGTTTAAGGATTATAGAAAATATATATGGGGTTCATTTGCAATAACAAATCCTGCCCATACTGCAATAGACCGCTTTCGTTAGTCAATAATGTCAATGGCAAGGATATAAAAAGAAACTTTGACTAAGGCTTTTCATGAAACCTGCATTTTGATAATTTTGTTTCTTTAAATTATTCGCGGTGGAAATGGGTTAAAATATAGTCGGACACCTGATTAGCATTGACCGATGTATCTAGTAATCACACAAAATAAATATACGGTTAATTAAAATACACTTTGACATACTTTCAAGTTATAACACGTAAGCCATAAGCATTCGTCGGCAATAGTCAATGATGGCGTATCCAGAAAGTAGAGCTGACTAGGAGCCGATGCAATTGCTTTAAAAGAGCTGCTTTATTCAAATTGGCATATGTTAGATTTTGATATCTTTAAAAGCTATAGAATATAATACTAAGCCTAGTTTCATCTTACCAAAAAAGAGTAGTAATAAAATACCTAGCTCCGTGGAATCTCTAAACATAAGATATGCCGCTTAGTGATATTGAGGACGATTTATACCATATAGTGCCTTGTAGACGTTTATTGCCGTATGTTAAAAGTAACATAGGCATCTTTCTGCGGAATGCTTGAATAAATTAAATAGTCCAAGTGCCTATTGCTTTAAGCCTAGTTTAAGATTACAGATCATCAAGTTTACTCAAGTTGGCATTTGTAGGCAAACTTAAATCAATAATTACTTACTGGTACACACCATTCTAATATTTGTGATTCGCTTTTTTTGTGGTCTCAACTACAAATATAAGCGTCAGTTTGGCTCTAACCCCAAAATAACATTTCAATGGCATTACACGCCAAACTTAACTGAACGACAACTGCTACGCCAACGGGAACGAAATATCAGTCTTATGAATTGAGATTTATTCCTCAAACAAGTTACACCAAATCTAATTGCGTTATAATAAAATTCAACGGTTCAGTTGTGTCAAGGCAGCGATGAAGGAAGAATAATACATAAAAGCGTGCAGGTTGAGGTAAGAGTGGTCCTCATGAATCAAAAAAGGTGTTTTAGATAATAAATGGAATTCTAAATTGAGATCGAGCGCTCTTAGCACTGTCTGCTAAATCTGGCAAAATACGACACATCGAAGAATAAAATATACAACACAAAAATAGTCCCCAACAGGTACCGGTTTACTTTTAGGGACTGCTATGAAAGACGAATACAGACTTAAAAATAAAATATTTAAATATATATACCAAAATTACTTGGTATATTTTCTTTATAAATAGACTCATATACAAAATGTTAAACCCGGTCCCGTGGTTTGTTTTCGGCTAGTCAGTAAATGTTTATTGCGCATGCCCACGGCGTACGTTACCAGATCTAGGGAAATTTCCCTATTTTAGGAAATTCAGTTATCTCTAGGGAAATAGGGAAAATGACGTGAATTCTAGGAAATTTTCGAATTTCAAAATATTTTTATCTTAGCACTGAAATAAGTTATTCAAACAAATTTATTAAGAACTTATTTTAATCGGATTAAATTAAATTATTAAAACACAGCCTTCTAATTACATATTTTATATATTTTCATTTTAGCTGCTAGCACCATCTGAACTCCCAAGAGTACACTCATTGAATTGAAGCGTTTACAGGACACTGTATGCGCCACCGCTTCCGAAATTACGGCTCGTTAGGGATTCACAACAGAAAGTTCTTAAATCTCGGTGGTTCCCCTTGCCTGAAATTATTTGCGGTTAAGTTTTCCTGCTTTGTTTTGGTTTTGCTTCTGAGAAATAAGTAACTAATAATATAACAAGCCAATTTATGTTTTTTTTATATGATATAGTGGTATAGTGAACTTGAACTGGTGAGTTAACCTATTACATTATATTTTTTAGAGTATATCCCAAAACTGTTTTAATTTCAGAAAACATTTGAATGAAATGAAACCGCTGATTAATATTCAGAGATAGTCGACTAGAACGAAAATAAAACAGTGAGTGATTATTTTTTCTTCTTTTTTTTATTTTGAGAAAATATTGTTCATTTTAGACGGAATATAAAATGTCTGATTCCGAATCATCTGAAAGTTCCACAATGGCTGGGCCCTCTACTTCTAATACTACAAGAAACGTTAAATCCAAAAATATGTCCAACGTTTTCGTACTGAGTGGAAACATAACCGTTCTTGGTTAAAAGAGCACAGCGTGGGTGCAACTTTTTTACTCTTGCATTTTATGTAAAAGACTACACTGCTGGTTTGTCAGAAATACTCAAACATGAAAAGGGCAAAGTCAGTGTGCAAAATGCAAATCGCTTAGAAACTCAGCCTAGCTTATTAGCATTTAGTCAACGAAATGATGAAGTCAACCGGTCCGTACAAGCTGCCGAAATTAGAATATCCAAGCGTTTATAGCAGAAACATAACTTTATCTTTCCGTCTTAGCGATCATTTAACACATTTGATAAAAATCAGTATCTCCCTGATCTCGAAAATAACAGCAAACATAACTTGCGGGCGTTCAAAATACAATATAGTAAAAAATGTTACGGGACATGTATTGAACGATAAATTAATTACATACTTACAGAACGTGTGGTCTAAGATGCTTCGCTTTCAAGATACAGGTGTCAAAGTTTTATTTTTATTTATGTTTTTCTGCATAATTTCCTAAATAATGCCGATTTCCGAACGAAAATTGGTACCTGGGGGTTTTTGACATGAGAAATTTGAATTTGTTCTTAATTTAGCTCTTACTTGTAGAGGGCGCTAGCCACATGTATATTCTCACTTTCAAAGGCTCATGACTTTTTGTACAACCCTGTATTTACATTTTTGTTAAAAGAAATGGATTCCTTAGTCATTTTTACGTAGCGGTACTCTTATTAGATGACGCTAGGGGTAAACGCGTCGAAATATTTCGGTTTGGTCTGGCCTTGAATTGAAATCGACGGCTGTGTTTTGGAAAATGAAACAATTTTGCAAACTGAACTTTTTCAATCAACATGAAACATTTCAAATCTTTCAAAATAACAGACGCAAACACTAATCAAAACAGATGAAAACCAGATCAAAAATCACAATCATGTTGGAAAATGCCTACCCTCGCCTGGGGGCACGCATCCAATCTCTCCTCATCGACATGTGAGACAATTCTGGAAAATTCCTGAGCATTTCAATCGTTCTACAGAGTCCATTACCGATTAGTCTCAGTTCGTTCTTCATTTTGAAATAGGTGTTTGGCGAACCAATGCTCTTAGACCGTCCCCAAAGGAAATAATCCAAACCATGTCTTGGCATGACCCAGGAGGCCGCTGGTTAGTCCCTCCCTACTTATCCATCCAACGATTATTGAAATTTCTGATTTAACTCGCGCTTGATGCTGCAAATGTAGGCACCGTCATGCATAAACCACCATCTCATTCCTTAGTCTGGTGGCACATTTTCCAGTGGGCCGGTAAATTCCTTCAAGAAAACGACGATATATCTCGCCACTTACCTTCCTGAAGCTGAAAATGGACCCATCACATACTCCAGATCCTGCCTACGCATCGTTAACAGAGAACTGTTCTTGAAAATGATTCCTGTATTGCATGTGGGTTTTCATTCGACTCACAAGGATTATTATGAAAATTACGTATAGCGTTACGCGAGAATTTGTTTCCTCGTCGGTAAAACAGGATAAAGGTTTCCTGTAAACAAAGGGTTTTAGAATAGCAGGCATTGAGAAGCCAAACGATGAAATTCACATGTAAGCGGACAGTCACGACGTAGCAGTGCCTGAACCCTTGAACGATGATAGGGATATAAATAAAACATTCCACTGTAAATTATACTAGCCAGACAAATGAGAAATATTTAACGTAAACGCTACTTCTCCCGGTGCTTGTATCCGGCTGTTCTTCCACCATATTAAGGACTGCATCTTCGGTATCTGGGTTCTTCCGTTCGAACCTGCACCCGACAGGTGAATTAGCTTTCCAAATGTTCTGTTCTCTAACTGACTGCGTGACTTTGAAAGTTTTGGAGTTGGAACTAGCGCATTCGGATCAACGCTCCTGATACAAACGTTTAGGCTCATAGCATTCCATTAGCTAAAAGTCCGTGTGAAATGCATGTCAGCATACTCAGCATTGGTAAAATTTGCTCATTTTAAAAATTACTTAATAGTTATTACCTCACCTACTCAACAGCGCGTCAGTGCAGTCAAATTGTATTATGTCCGAATTTTACATGGCAACGCAAACAAAATTGCATTGACCAGGCTGCTTGATAAAACCGTCATTTTCGGCGGTCTTTACTTAGCATATTTATTACTAGCGTATGCATCGATTATTTTAAACTAAAATATTTCGAAAACGGTTGCTCCTAGCGTCATCTAATAAGAGTACCTTTTTACGTAAAAATGACTAAGGAATCCATTTCTTTTAACAAAAATGTAAATACAGGGTTGTACAAAAAGTCATGAGCCTTGAAAGTGAGAATATACATGTGGCTAGCGCCCTCTACAAGTAAGAGCTAAATTAAGAACAAATTCAAATTTCTCATGTCAAAACCCCAGGTACCAATTTTCGTTCGGAAATCGGCATTATTTAGGAAATTATGCAGAAAAAACATAAATAAAAATAAAACTTTGACACCCTGTATCTTGAAAGCGAAGCATCTTAGACCACACGTTCATAGGAACTTTTACCTTAAAAATACTTGAAAATCACTCTCTGAAATATCGGACACTTATTAAATAACACCCTGTTGATTATTTTAAGAAACATAAAATTAATTACGAAAATAATATGATAGGCTTTGCAGCAGATGGTGCTAACTCTATGATGGGTAGGCATAATTCAGTCAGCACCTTATTTCAACAAGATATTCCTCATTTATTTATTCAAAAATGCATTTGTCATTCATTTGCACTTTGTGCTTCTTATGCCACCAATAAAATCCCGAACAATGTGGAAGAATTTACAAGAGAACTTTATAAGTATTTTCAGTATAGTTTCAAAAGACTAGAGAATTTTTAAAATTTCAAGAGTTTGCCAATATAAAACCACACAAATTATTACACCCGTCGCAGACTCGCTGGCTTAGCCTTCATCAAGTCGTTTCTCGTATTTTGGAACAGTGGAATGCATTAAGACTATTTTTTATTGATGCTGTTGTTCATGATAAATTAGAATCTACAGAAACGATTCTCAAAAAATTGCACGATCCAGTTATAAAAATATATTTGGAGTTCCTAGATTACGTATTGCCTTTCTTTAATCAGTTAAATCGCGAAATGCAATCTGAGCATCCCAAAATTCATTTGTTATATACCAGAATTTCAGTAATTACTAAGAGTCTAATGGAAATGTACATCAAACCAGAATATCTAAAAATAAAGAAGCTACATGAAGTTGATTTTAAAAACCCACGATATTTTTAGAATTAAAGGACATATATTTAGGTGGTCGAGTTTTAGCATCTCTTTCAAATTGTAATGAACTGAGTCGAACTGAAATTGACAATATTAAAAAAAATTGTTTATATTTTTTTATTGAAGCTGTTGAACAAATATTTCAAAGGTTTGATTTTAAAAGAAATGATTATCAACTCATGGAAATAATAATTCCAGAAAATGTTAAAAATAAAAAGCATGCTTCTATAGTGCCATTAGCTATGGAATTAAAATTATCAGGAATAGAGGAAAACATGTTTAATAATTTAGACAGGGAGTGGAGGATGCTTAGAAATCATGATTTGGATTCTTTAGATAATGACTCCGAAAAATTTTGGTGTTCTGTAGCAAATATAAAAACCGGAGATGAAAATTTGGCTTTTCCCTTACTAAGAAAACTAGTTAGCTGCATATTTACGTTACCGCATTCTAGTGCCAATGTCGAACGCGTATTTTCATCATTAAATTTAATAAAAACAAAAATAGAAACAAACTTAAAACAGATGCATTAATTGGGCTATTGCACACAAAAAGAATGTTTTCTGACAAAAATACTGTTTTAACTGTGATATTGATAACCAGTGCTATGCAAGAATGAAAGCAAAAATATTATATGGCGATAAACAACCAACTGACTCTGATGACTCGGACTGAAAATCAATCGTCTTTCTTATATGTTTTTCTATGTTTGTTGTTCAAGAAAAATTTGTTAATTTTGTGTTAAATTTATATTTAAGATGTTTATGAATAAATTTGCTGTTGTTTAATATATTAGTGATTTTTTTTTCAATTATATTCAAAAATAAATAAAAGCATTTTGGTAATTTAAGTTTAGGGAAAAAAGTGTCAATCTAGGGAAATTTTCAAACGCATACAGAGAATTTTTCGAAGATTCATATGGCAACGCTAAAGGCGCCTTTGCCACATTAATTACACCGGCATAGAAAAATAAAAAAGTGATCAGTACTTTTGACCAGGCCAACTTTTTGTTATGTTTTTGATGCCCTAAATTCGAATCCGAAGTCCCTTTTGCTCCATTACGCTTCAGTTTTTAGTAAACTACGAAAAATCCCAAAAAATCGCTGAAAATCGAATATTTAAGTGGTGTTTTCGCAGTTTACTCAAATTGAAGCCTGATGGAGCAAATCAAACTGCGGATTTGAATTCAGGGCATCAAAGAATATATAAAAAGCTGGTCTCGTCAAAAATACTGATCACTTTTCTATTTTTGTGTGCCGGTGTTATTGGATTGGATTTCTAGTATTTTGGTAGATTTACTTCCGTTTTTGTGAATTCTGAGAGAAAACTTTTATGGTAAACCATTATAACTTTTTTATTGTGATCTGATTAATATAGGAATACTAAACTATAGACTCTAGAGTACTACACAGAGTAATTTAAAAAGTATCTACTAGAATACTGGGAATATAATTCTTGACATACACAGAAAGCTAAAGTTCTCAGTAGAATATCGTACCATTTTTTGCCTTACAGAAACTGCAGCCATTTGTTCAAGGGGCAAAGGCAAGTAAAACCAAATAATGACATAAAAATGACTTGTCAAATATAAGAATTTACCCGGTTATCTGGGTAACTAGGTAACTAAAGAAATAGTTATTTAATACCAAAGTAACTATTATTGCCCTAAGCCTTTCGTAAAGATACACATATTTTATATCTTCAAGTAAATAATTGAGATATTCTCTTCAGCTAGTGAGGCGGGAGGGGGAGGCAGATGCCCTCTGCGTGTTACGCCCATGATGTAATATCTTAACTCCAAAATGCAGAGTATTTTTAAAAACAGTAGAACAGAATATTCAGACTTAGTCGAGGACGATCGGCACTGGTAATTTAATATCTATTAGTTAATTTAAAAGTAATTTCAATTGTTTAGAACCATTATTCCGTAAAATTAGGCAAGGTTCTGACGGTACAGTGTGTAATATTTATTGCTTACTCTTTATATACGGTACGGTGAAAGTTGGAAATCTGACAAAAACTGCAATTAAAAATGCTAAAGAAAATGGACAGTTGATTTGTATTGGTTTCAGTTTAGTCCATTATATAAAATTTTGAAGATTCATTAGTAATTGTTTTATATTTTACATAATTTAAATAAAAAATAGCATATTTTACGCCAGAACAGCATTCTATAATATTCAAAAGTTTAAAGTTATATATTTAAATGCTTTTTTTTAGTACAAATACTGTATGTGACTAAGCCAATCAGAAATGTTCTTAAGCGGGTATTCACGTTAGACTGTTTCTTTTTCTCACATTGCCTATGTGTTTAGTTATTTAGCTGAACCGGTATACCTACTTTACTATATACCCATCATTATTTATAAATATAAAATAAATTGCTTTATCCCAAAGAAAACTGTTTCTTTATGTAAATTTATGATATTAGAAATTTAACACAAAAATTCTTAAATTAAATACATATTACAAAGCATTTTAAATAAATCATTTATCTTTTATTGCCACTTAATTGCAATAAATGATTTTTCTACTGTGTGCGAAAAAGTTTACTTTGCCGCACGCATTTTAGTTCTGAAAGAGTTACTTTTTTGAGCTAGTTTGGAAAAGTCGTGTTTTGCACTTCTTTTTCGCCCTAGTGCGGAAAAGTACAAAAGTTTTGAAACATATATTAGCAAAGCGCAAAAAGGTTTTTATAAACTTTACGTTTAAAAGAAAAGTTTGCCTTGGTCAAACAAACTTCAGATGTGGAAGAAACACATTTTGCAGACACCAATATTTCCACAACAAAAACAACTCCTTCATTCCGCTAGTAACTTGCAAAGTGGCACAAATTGTACATTTACCATTAATAATAATAAGTGCAAGTAGGGTATTGGCTAGCATTTTGTTAAAATAAAAAAAAATTAATAAAATTTTGATTTGTATTAATGATGCTTGTAGAAATATTAGCGTTTCTAACACGGACCGAAAGTGCCTTTTCCGCATTTTACAGCTTAACCGAACTCCGGTCCACTGCGGTCGAGTGCGGAAAAGTGGCACTTTCAGCACTAGTTAGGTAATATACTATCAAACTATCAACTGTATTTATTTTTCAGTAATGATGACACCTTTATGACATTCCAGTCTAAAGACCCTATAATTGACATACCTCTGAGTAAAGTTCCTAAAGATAAACCTGGTGGTGGAGGTCATAGTCATGGGATTCCTCCGGAGCACCCCACATCGTAAGTAACAATTAGGATAGTAGGCTTATTCCAAAGTGCAAAATCTTTTAAAATGATCTATTTAAATTCAGCGTTGAAAGATAGTATCTTCTATTGTATTTTTTTCTTATTTTTGTATTAAATACGATAGATGAAGATTATACAGTTTGGAACTATACTCTGTTTACTAAAAAACACCTTTTTTATCTTTTTTCACATCCCACGAAGGCATATGCCTAAATACCAGAGTACCGTGGGTCTCGGGTTAATAGATGTTTAACCCATCGTTCCCCCTGTTCCGTCAACGATGTCCAAGCACTGAAACATGCAGTTATGCATTTCACTGCACCTTTTAGACAACGCGGTAGTGCCACCACGGTCGTTATTTTTCAATAACTACTACCTAAATATGTCTCCCCGCTGGGAATCGAACCGGCGACCTCTGGCTTTGAAGATTAAAACTCTTTCCACTGCACCACGGAGGAGACAACCTGAACACAAAATGTATTTCATTGGTTTAAAAAGTCAGTTATTCTAAATACCACAACAAAAAATGAATTTTAATGGTGTAAACTACAGTAACTGGAGTTACTTAGTAGGTATTCATTATTAATTTATAGTGGCCAAAGTATAGGCCCCTTATTTTTTTTTACTGTATTCCAACTAGATAATTTTCTGGTAGCATGTATTTAATATAAGTATTTTTCCTAATCCTAAAAAAATAAACTAATTAAATCCATCATTTTTATATATATTACGCACAAATATCGAATAAACTTATGACCCTAACGCGTCGTGGTCATTTTAGAAGCGACCACAACGCGAAATGGATGGTTTAAATCTACCGAACACCGGATTCTTCCTGACTTGCCAAGAAATGTTTTGGTTGTGGTTTTAAGCGTACATGAGTCTGGTATGTACCAACTAGGCACTAAAGAAGGTGTACTGGAGCGAATGTATGGTCAAAATGAGTTTACTTTTGCTGATTCCAACTTTATTGATCAATCGGATGTTCCAAGCAAATCATTAACTTTAAGAAAAGCTTCAGCTTTATCTTCAGGCTCCAAACAAGGATTTGTGTTATGTCATTGAAACCGTTATTGTAACACTAATAAATGCCATTGCCGTTCTAACCAAGTACCTATTATGCAACTGTGCCACAACAGTAGCTCTTGTAAGAGCAAATAATTTGTTACAATGTGGTTCAATCTACAAATAACTCGTTTATCTATTTTAAATAAAAATTACTTATTTTAGTTGTTTAAAACTATTATTTTTTGCTAGTTGTTTACTTGTTTAAAATTACGAAGTACCTATTATTTTCATGTTTAGAAATATTTCCAACTTCTGAACTATATTCTGTCTTATGTTAACTAAATCTTAAGTTATGTATTTATTTTCAAAGTATATGACGATTTTACTATATTTTAAGGTGTTTAAGTATGTGGTCTCTTTTAAAAAATAATTCATCGTTTTATGGTCGTTCTTTAAACGAACCGAACGCGTTGTGGTTGCTTCTAAAATGAACACAACGCGATGCGGTCATGAATTCACGACCATAAAACGAAAAACTATTTAATTTTGGTGTTTGGTCATTTACCTTCGTCGATAACGCGTAGTGTGCGTTATTTTCGCTCAATGAGCGTTTTCGATATTTGTGTGTAACATATAGAAAAACAAAACCTATTAAATAACCAATAAAAAATGAACCATTTAATTTTTTTAAGGAGAATTTTTGTAATTTTACAAAATTTTAATTTAAATTTTGTTCTGATAATTTTGGTGATTTTCCATTTTATACCTATTTAAAAGAAAAATTATATATATAATATTTAAGTGTAATTGCCAACACAAATATTAAATGGTCAATAAACAATCTACGGTAGGTGCTAATAATTTAGGAATTTAAATTTTACATACCTTCGATTTCCAAAAATTGAATTTATGTTAATTTGGACATAAACATTATTTCACAGCTTGGTGTCAAATATATCTAATTAAACTTGTCACAGAATTTAAGGAAATAATTAAAGTATGCATGTTAAATAACAACCCGTTTATGATTAGCATACTTTTTATTGAATTTTATGATTTACAATAAACATAAACTTTTCCATTATTTTTCATTTTCCGTGTCTATGCAGAAGAATGCCTAGGAAGAATAATTTACATACTGATAGGGTTGCCAGATGTGCTGCAGAAAAAAGCCAGACTTGAAAAACCTTAATTTATTTTTGAATTTAGTAATAGAACTATTCATATATATATAAAAAGGTTTTAGCCCAGCGGAGTTTCCAGGGGTACCGAAACGAAGATTTCTGACAAAAAAAATGTACTGCCTTTTAAGCAAGTTTGTTGTTTTATTTAAACTAAGAAGGTAAAAATACAGCTTTTAAGCCCTTACTTTTTTTCTATACTGATAACTTTTCGAGAATAATAAAATTTCCTTAACTGCTTATCCCTGGATTGGATACTGGTAGTAATATTTATATAAAATTAATCACAAACACTAAACTTATGAGTTACCCTTAATTTAATTTTTTGTCAGAAATATTTGTTGAGGTACCGCTCATAACACTGGATTCGGTAACTTAAATTAACTTCTAAATTTTTAAATAATCTAAATAAGCTTTAAATTTTTTTATTAAAATATGATTCGGGTTATTTAAAGTATTAACAAAAAACGATTTCTTTTAAGGTTAGCACCCTTTATCTGGGAAACAATGCGTTGTCGGACTGATGTTTATATAAACTTTTCTTTATATTTTTTGATGCAGAATTTGTCTTTAAATTGATGGTCGTATTATCCATTAAGCTGACTAGGCTACAGCCCATGGCGCCATGAAAAAATAGGCGTCAGACATGGGAGTAATAGGCTCTAGACATGGGAGTTTTTAAAAAAGTCTGGGTGGGGATTTTTGGCGACTAATTCCTCTGTCACTCAAAATAGGCCTTACAAAGGAAAGGAACTTTTTTCTTTTTTGCTCTTTATTTTTTTTGTGGAAAATAGGCGCTTTGGGAATTCTAGCCTAGGGCGCTTCAAACAGTTAATACGGCTCTGTTTAAATTTTCTTAACATCACTCTGTAAAGACAGACGATTTGGTTTGTCTGTCCAAATATTTTCTAATTTCAATTTAATATTGAACTATTTTGTGAAGTCTTGATTTGTATACTGTGATTATTTTACATGTTTACAAAGCAAAGGTAGATTTCTTTGATTGGCAATGATTATTTACACTTGGAAACTTTGATAATAGTCTGTGTGGTGTTGAACTATAAACAAAATAACATATTTCCTAAATTATGGCATTTTTATAAAAGTCTCGCAAAAAACCGGACATTTTGTTGTCCGGTTTGCTAAGATTTTTCCGACCGGACAGACATCAGAAAAACCGGACTGTCCGGTCCAAAAACCGGACATCTGGCAACCCTACATACTGAGTTAGTAAAAGAGTACTGCCACTTTTAAATATCTTCGAAACCGCTACAGATACATTAAACAAATTTGGTATGTGGAAGGTATCGGACATGAAGAATTCAATAGTAATATCGGCACCGTTGCCAGAGGGGTCGATTAAGTGCTCATCATTTTACAAAAGGTAATGATAAACCACTGCGTACTATTGCCTAGTAGACCCTCTAAAATTGTGCTTTGGAACACTAGTCTATGATATCTTTATAGACAAAATGGCGCCTACGCTCTGAATATAAGCTAAAAATTAAATGTGCATGGAATGATCTTCGACCTGTTTTTTTTTCATTTGTCTGAAGAAAGGCCTATTAGAGCATACATTTTAATTTTTAGCTTGTATTTTATTTTTGTTAGATTAATTTACCTATGAGCTATGCTAAAGTTGTCAAGATTTTTAAATTGTAAAAAAGTAAATTGTTTGATTTACTTTCTGAATCAACAAAATATTACATGTAAATAACATTAAAATAAATGAAAGATTATTTTTTAGTTTATGCACAAAATGAAAAGTTGTCATCAGTTACGAGAAGAACAAGATCAGGATCAATAAATTTTACCATTTCTGAATATTTACGCGTTATTTGAAGATCAATTTATTTAAAGGTTTTTAGAAATAAATTATTTGAACCTCCGTGTGTATAGTGAGAACATTTTAACAGCGCAAATTGGGTACCCAATAAAAATAATAAAAAAACACACGAAAAAAGGTCACTGTATGAATTTTTTTAATTTTCTTGAGGGGATACTACGCTAACAATTTGGCACTACAGTTTACGAACACCCTGTATAGGCAAAATTGATTAGGATATTTAAAAATGATGAAAAAATGCGACTTATTCAGATCCGTAGCCGGGAAATCATTTTTAAGTACCTAGTAGTTATATTACTACCGCGTCTGACCGCGTTGCCTAAAAGGTGTTGTAAAATGCAATAGCTGCTTTTTTCAGTGTTGGACCACTTTAAAGGAAACGAAGAAAAATATAGGTTAAAAGTCTAATATCCGGCACCTACGGTAGCCCGATAATCTGTCAGCAATCATTCGTGGCTTCTCTTAAAGATAAAAAAATAAATACATAGGTTTATCCTTTTAAATTGTTTTTTTAGCAAACTTAAAGTACCTAATATTAAATAATCTAGTGTTTTATTATTATTCATATTTTGCCTTTATTTTAGATATGTGGAAACTCTAATGCACCTTCTTAAAGGAAATATCGGATCAGGTATTTTCGCAATGGGTGACGGAATTAGAAATGCAGGGATTATCGTAGGACCAGTAGTAGTTTTAATTTTAGGAATAATATGTACACATTGTCAACATCTGCTGGTAAGTAAAAACATAAGTGAGCATTGAGGATTTTATTTGTTTTAAAGTTATTCGCGCTTAAAATGGGTCAAAATATGAATGACAACCCTGTACCTTATACACGTTTAGCCACTTCAAAGGTTCATAGGCAAGTAAAGCAACAACAACCACATTCTTCGTTTAATCTCTACGCGTTAAACTGGGACCACGCATTGCATATAAACTTTTTGAATTGGCTGAACATATAAAATAAAATAAAATCACATATTCAGTCAAGTGTTTAAAATTTTGATTATTTTGTATTAGACCCCTATGTTGCACTCATTTATTTAATTGCAAATCGACCTTATTTAATGCGTTAATCATTAAGGAAGGTTTATGCATTTAAATTTTGCATCAGTAAATCTTGGTCTTTTAAACTTTTTGACGTTACAACGTCTTATAAATTGATGGACCCGGCTGCATGCACCAAAAAGCATGACTCATGCGGACGTTACCTGGCGCGTTCCATTTAACGCTTGAAGTGCAAGCGAGAGCGCGGAACGAGCGACAAAGAGGCACAATCTCCGCGTCGTTTGACATCTGTTTCTCTCCTACTTGAGTGAGCGTGCAGTGGAAAGTGAATGTGGTGTCAATTGTTTATAGCAACGATATTTGCAGCGATAAAAGTAAAGATTCTTTCGATATTAAATATATGTTCAGTAATATATTGTCGAATATTCGTGCTTTCATCATTAAAATAAATAGCATCGGTCCGCTATTTTCTTATGACATTGTCACGTTCAACTATCGTCAGTAAACCGACTTTGCAGACAACAGATATATACTTTTTGTATATCCTGTATGTAAAAATACTTATTATGGTTTTAAAATTGGACACAGCCGACTAAGCAAATAATTTAAAAATTTGCCACTCGTCTTGACTAAAAATTGTATTTTTATCGTTAATTTTAGAACCAGGAAGCAATTACAAAAATGCCTGTAATAAACATATTTATCAAAAAATCTCATAACCAGACGTAATTTTTCAAAATATGATATTACCCAACAATTGCAAATAATAACGGAATTAACCTTGAAAATGTTACTATTATGTAAATGGGTATTGTAAAATTGCATTAAATCCACTGATAAAAATTAATTTATTTAAATATTAACAGCATTAAGTAGTTAGTTTGCAATTATCGCCTACGTTCATGGGATGTCCAGCCAAAACAGGATGATAGCAATTTCGGTTATTCCAGAAATTTGTAATTTTTAGTCTGTAATTACTTGTTATAATTTGTTAACTTATTATATGTTTCAATTAAAATAAAAAAGTGGTATTAAAGCAAATAGACTGGCAGCATAAAAATATTTTTTTTGCATGTTTTAATGGGTTGTCCTGCAAATTCAAACTTTTCTTTGAAACAACTCTTACAGGGTCCAAATTATTGTGCTAATATCAATATTGAGTAATTTATTGAACTTGTAGGAAGAACAATAAGTAAATATGATAATATACTGTTTAAAAGTATAGCTTTATTAATATTAATAGCTAAAGGAGGTGTAATTCAGACTTTAAGCTTTTTATCAAAGCTAATAATTTTCAGAAGGTCGATGTCATGAATTTAGCTGGCATATATATATTTTGCTGCACGGATATGTGCGAGAGGGCGCCTACACTCTGTATAGAGTATGGCACTTCAAGAACAAGATATATTTTGAACTGATTTATAAAAACCTAAAAAATTAAGGTTTATCTTAAAATTAAATAAAAATTATTTAAAGAGTATTTAAAGATTTGCATTTTTATATCTATTTACTTTAATTGTTGCATAATTTCTGCTAAGTCTTAAACACTTCACATTAGGATTATGTAATAACGTTTTTCAAATTCAATATTTAAAACAAATTCAATTTTAATAATTAAAAAAATACACGATTTTGCAATTTACCTGTCAGGCATTCTCCTGTTCAACAACAGATCAAACATAAATATTAGTAAAACTAGATTTAACTAGCTTTCTTGAATTGTTTAATAACATATATTATTACTACAAATTAAAATCCTGTAATTAACATATATTGCAACTTAAGGAAATGGCCTTCTGTTTATTGCAACTACACCATATAATATACAGGGTGCCCCAACTCTATTTATACACAGAAATAACTCTGCTTCTGTGCTTGAGACTTAAAATAAATTCTTGTTTGGAAACACTAATTTGGTTGACAGTATTGGTAAAAGCACAAGGTGTCTCAAAAACAACATTTTTATTGTCAAGTAAGTTTTTTTTTAATGGAACTTTAATGATGCATTGCCGGGCGGGACATAGGAAATCCCATGTAATTTTTAATGGGGTCAATTATTGGCTTCCCTAATTATTTTAGAGAAAAATTCTATTAAAGTTTATTGAAGAGCATGCAAATCTACGTCCATGGTAAAAACTTTAGATTTTTCGGTTAATCCGTTTGCTAGTTAGATGCTAATAGATTTTAAAAAATTGTTACATTATATCGCCTCATATTTATAAACAACAATAAAAATACCAGTTATCGTAACATAACGTTGTCATTTTGATATACAAAGATAAAAATTACTCTAATCTAGCTGTGTTAAAAAATGCTATTTCTGCAGAATGCAATAAATTTTCAATTTACTAGTTAACCAATGTAAGAAGACAATTTTATAAACGTCTGGGTTATTGTCTAGCAGTCAATGGAGGAATATTTAAAAATTTTCTTAAATCTTAAGTTTATTTCCAACATATTAATTACGGTAATAAAATTAATAATTTATTGCAGCAAGTAAATAATATAAATGTCATAAGTTCTTAAAATTTGTTACTCTAAGTTTAGTTTAACTTAACTTAATTCGTTTGTATAAATACAACTTTAATCTTTTCACTGTACGATTTTTTTATAATAATAAAGCACTAAATTTCAAAATAACAACGTAATGTCACGCTAACTGGTATTTTTATTGTTGTTCATAAATATGAGGCGATATTATTGTTACAATTTTTAAAAATATATTAGCATCTAACTAGCAAACGGGTTAACTGAAAAATCTTTTTACCATGTACGTAGATTTGCATGCTCTTCAATAAACTTCGATAGAATTTTCTCTAAAATAATTAGGGGAGCCAATAAATCACCCCATTAAAAATTATATGGGATTTCCTATGTACCGCCCGGCGATGCATTACCCGGTATACTTTGATTCATTTTTAATCTTTATTTCATTCTGCATCAAATGTGCATAATATACTATATGTCAGTTATTGCAGATTTTGGTTTTTGAGATATCAACAGCATGTCAATGTACTCATTAACGGTAAAAAGTAAAATTACAAAGTAATATTTTGGTAATAGGTTGGTAATAGGTATTTTAAAATAATTCTGTCACTGTCAGTTTGATAAATAATATATTAACATGTAAATAATTAAATTACATCCTAAGAACCACCAATAAATAGGTTTTTAGGTTAGGTAAGTGAATAGCATCGCCTTTCTAGATGTTAGAATAATTTTACTAACGGCTCATACAATTATTCAAAACATCTAGAAGGTGGTGGTAAATACGTATCTAAAATAAGATAAATAGTCGAGCTACCTATTTTTAGTTACGTACAATAAAAATTAATAATTACAAGGTATCATATTATTTGCTACTTTAAACAAAATTATTTAAAAATAATTAGAACAAAATAAATATATTATTTTCTTTACTTTTTATCATTAAAAATGAATATCAACATTTTGTTGATATTCCAAAAACCAGCAATAATTGACGTATAGTATGTTTTACATTTTGGATAAATAAATCAATTATGGCTAAAGATGTCAAAATAAACAGGGTGTTTTATTAAAAAAACCATTTGACAATGAAAATTCTGCTTTTGAGACACTTTGTATATTTAGTAATACCATCAATAAAATAAGTGTATCTGATCTTGTGTCCTTCTATTGGTTATAACATATACAGGCTGTTTCATTAAAAAAACAACTTTGTGTTATAACTTTAAAACTGAAGTCAATGGGAAGAATAAAGGTACGCCACTAAATTCTCGTGAAAATCTCTAAACCTTTCCTATTTACATTGTTTTTTCTATCTTTAATATTAGGCGAGTTACAAGTACCTGGCCAAATTGACAAAATTTGAAATACTCTGTAACTCCAAAACGAATCAGGTTAGCCATCATTTACTTTTACCACTGAATTTGTTTTAAAAGTCAAAATCGACAGTGCGCAATCAGATTTGTTCTATCTCTTTAAATTTTCATCATACACTGCAAGGTTAACGAAAAGGCGCCACCCAACCCCTACAAAGCCGGATTCGGGACACCCTGTATATACTTGCATTTTTAGAAACAGAAATTTTGATTTATTTACCATATTTTCAGTACGACATGAAAACAAAACGTCACAAAATTGAAGTCATTTATTTGTGTTTGTAATGTAACTTTTACATACAGGGTGGCCCACCATATTCGACACGGTCTGTAGCCGGATAACCATGGGGTTTTAAAAAAAGTAAATACTGGAACATATACGGTCGGATAAGACCACAGTATAAAATTATTTTAGTCTATACAGGGTGTCTCAAAAAATTGTGACGTATCAAAGTTATATTTTTTAAATAGAACACCCTATATTTTATGACGGTTTTAGATTCTACTTTAAAAAATAACTCAAGTTTGTTTATAGTACTAAGTGTCTAATTTTATTCGTTTTTGTGATATTTGATTTTTTTGAAAAATGCAGAGGTAAAATTAAATTGATTTTACTTTAACACTTTTAACGCTTTAAACTTTAAAATGATAACTGACCAGAGGCGTTATTAGGATTGTTTAAAAACACACACAAGTTTTATCATTACTACATTTAGCTAAAATAAGTGTTATTGGAAGTAGCATTATAAGCAACTAATGAATTTTTTTCTGTGAATTTTAAAAATAAGTGGCAGATAATACAAAATATTTTAATTTTGTGCTTTTTCCAACAAATTTACATTTTGCAATAACGGCTTAGTAAATAGGCATAGCTGTATCACAGCCTACGTACATTTAAATAGACATTTGGAATAAAAATATGTTAAAAACGCAACCTTTACACAGCATTTGGTTTGTCATTATGTGGTTTAAAAAATACAAGGTGTTCCATTTAAAATAAGAGAGAGATATTGCAATTTGACTTTCTAAAAACTTGAAATTATTTTTTGATCAGCCTGTATAATCTATGATCTCGATATGACCTACGTATGATAAGGCAGACTTTTCCTAATCTTGTAGGTAACAAATTTTAAAGTTTAAGGAGTTTATATTGTTAAAATAAAATTAATTTAATTGCACCCCTGCATTTTGAAAAAAAATCAAATATCACAAAAACGAATAAAATTACACACAAATAAACAAACTTGGGTTATTTTTTTATGTAGAATATAAAACCGTCATAAAATATAGGGTGTTCCATTTAAAAAAATATACCTTTGATACCTACGTCACACTTTTTGAGACATTCTGTATAGAGTAAAATAATTTTATACTGTCGCCTTATCCGACCTGTATATGTTTCAGTATTTACTTTTTTTAAAACCCCATGGTTATCCAGCTACAGACCGTGTCGACTATGGTGGACCACCCTGTTTTTGTGAAAAAATTAAATTTATTTTTGGTAATAAGAGGCGAATAATGAAAGAAAATTAGGCAACGTCGGAAATATCCCATTTTAAAGACCAAAATTAAAAAAAGTGTCATCATCGGTCAGTAAAGTTCATATTGCTAGGAGTTATAGAAACTCAAAGTAATTAATTTAAATAAAAAAATAAATAAAACTTATAAAAATACTTTATTTTTTTTAGTTATCAGCAGCAAAAATCTAAATGAACGCAGGCAACTTTCAGTGACGCCCGATTTTGCTGAAACCGTAGAACTTTGTTTCGAGAATGGACCACCAAAATGCCAAAACATGGCCAAAAGCATGAAAAAGATAGTCAACATATTTTTGTGTGTGACTCAACTGGGATTTTGTTGCGTTTATTTTGTTTTTATTTCCGAGAATGTTAAGCAGGTAAGTAAATAATTAAATAAAGGCAAATACTCGAATTACAATAAATTATCACCGGTCAAAAAAAAAAAAAAAAACAAAATTCGGTTTCTGTTTTCATGCTTAATTTTCGATTCTAGACATTAAAAACCACTTAAATTTTTATTTTTAGTTTTTAAAGATTGCTTCCACCTGATTCACGTTAATAAGTATGTTTAATATGAGTGAGCGTATACGAACATAAAAGAAATACAATTAAAAAAATAAAAATTATATGGTACTTGCTTTTTCCAAAAATAAAGATTATTTTTTAAATAATTTATTTTCCAACAAATTTGACCTCTTGACTTATTTCCTCCGATGCACTGTTTTCGCGTAAATGAAAAACTGAAAATAGGGCACCAGCATACTGGTTCAAAATAATTTCGTTATACCACAAATGCCTAAAATTTTTTGGAAAATAAATAGGGATTTTAAAAATAATTTTTATGTTTGAAAGAACCAGTGCCGTATTATATATTGTTTGAAAAATCTCCAGCACATATCCTGTTTGGACGCCACTGGTAGGAATATTTAAAAATCTTTTACATTAAAACATGCCTATTAATGCTTAGTAGGTGCGTGTCAAATTTCATAAAAATATCTAAAACAGTTCTTAAAGTTAAGAAAACGATTCTTGTCTTAAAATTTTAACACCCCGTAGATTAAAAGGTAAGAGGTTTAGGATACATATTTATATGAACTTTTCTTTCTAAAATAGGCCAAGGAATCATATCCCATATTTTTAACCATAAATTAAATTACACCCTGTATAAAAATCATTGAATTTTGCCAAAAACTTGAAAAATTGCTTTAATTTCTACAAAAGCAAACTTCAATAAAACAAAATATATTTTCCTTAGTTTTGGCGTGGAAGAAACTAAAATTAAATATGTAGAAGTAAGACCCAGAAACCGTGTTGCCCAGTAAATGAATTTCCAGCTTTGTTTACACCACCAACACAGTTCATTTATTAAAAGAAGAACATAAAAAATAATAATCTTTAAAATCGACTACAAATCCATTGCTCTGCGAAGCGAAACCTCCTTTAGTACAGAATCGAACTAATTCACTCGGTGGAATTTTTAAGTTGACCTTAGGGGTTTATATGGCAATGCAAAATGCATTTGAACCAAAGAAAGAAGCACATATTAGCGAGATTAAGAAAGTAAAAAGGAAAAACGTATATTATTTAAGGTCGAGCCACACATAACCACAACAAGCCTGTGGACGTGCGTTTTCCTGGTGAAATGTAGGGAATGTGGTGCAATAAGTTTTGTATTTAATCAAACTGCAGTAATTTGAGTCAAATATACCACGTTTTAAATTACACCTGATTATAAAATAAACCCATACAAATAAGGTAACACAATATTAAGGTTTGACAACATATAACCACACCAAGTCCTGCACCGTAGCACGGCCGTCTGTCGGTTTTAAAATGTAACATTGTAACGCCGTGTGGGCTGCGATGCATTTTTAATTAGTCACTTTGCATTGATCTGGTGAAAAGTTATAAAACAAAAAATAAAAATGTATTCGTAAGTTTTACTCACATGTTATTCACAAGATGTAACAACTAAATTAATTCTGCACTTTTTAAAACATATAAAATCCCTTTTTCCTTTATTGTTTGTTTAAAACAGCTAACCTTTAACCACTAACTTTTAATTTTTATAAGTAATGAACTGAATTAAAAGATGACACCCGTAAACGCAAAGTTCGGTTCGGGGAACATCGGCGCTATCCGATCCATCGTATGATTTCATTGGCTAGACATGTTTCAGACCGTACGAGACACGGTCATGTTACGGTGCGGGTCTTGTGGGACATCGGTGCGGACTTTTACCTATACTACACTCAAAGATTGAATAAAACGAAACAGAAATAAGTAGGAAAAACTATTTTATTTAAACAAAGAGATATGCATTCATAAAACAATAGACTTAGCTTGACAAAATGCTTTTTATATTTTTGAGGGCGTGAAAAATGCTTTTAAATTTTTTCTGAAATAATTTGCCCTGCTTTCCTCTATCACCGTGAATCCGAGCTCGGTGCGGTTATGTGTGGTCTGACCTTAAAACGTCAACGGCCGACCACATTATATCGTTTCTCTGTCGATCACGGTGGTTAGCGGAGGACATTTATGAAAATTCGCTTATACCGCTCAGTAAAAAATAGCATTGCAAAACGAGTGGATAAGACACAGAAGAACCAATTGGCTTATTAGAAAAAGATACGCATATGATATGTATAAATCACGTAAACTAGATGTTATGTGACTTGATTTTTAAATAACTAAAGCACCCTGCTTTGCTGATTTTTAAATTTTTGATATTTTTTAGGTGTTGGACTATTACGGTTATGTTCTAGACGTCCATTTACACATGGCAATCATACTCTTGCCCATCCTACTAACTGCCCTAATTAGAAACCTAAAATATCTTGCTCCTTTTTCAACCCTAGCTAACGTGCTGATGTGCGTTGGCATTATAATTGTAATGTATTACGCAGCGCAAGATGTTCCCGCCATCACCGAGAGGAGATACATCGCTGACTGGAACCAATTGCCTTTGTTCTTTGGTACCGCCATCTTTGCTTTTGAAGGAATTGGATTGGTAAGTTTTGTTCTTAGAGAACATTTTCGCCTTAGTTATATAACGACTTATAATTAGGGATGTTGCTAACGTAATGCATAAACAAAAAGGCAATATTTAGGCATATTTTTGAGTTCTTGTGAAACTTAGGTATGTATGAAAAGCAAAACTAAAATGCCCAGTTTTACAATTGCGAGTTCAGTTAAGGTTTAGTTGAAGTCAACTTGTGGTTGAATCTGCCCATTAAAAATATATTGCTGTCAAGTAAATGCCAAAAGTGACTACAATATATTTTAAATGGATAGGTTCATGTACCAGTTGAGTTCAACTGAACCTAAACTGAACTCGCAATTGTAAACTGGGCATAAATTACTTATTATGCCCAGTTTTACAATTGCCACTTCAGGTATGGTTTAGTTGAACTCAACTGATACTTGAATTTATCCATTTAAAATATATTGCTGTTACTTTGGCATTTATTTGACAGCAATATATTTTAAATGGATAAAGTTCATGTTAAGTTTAAATGAACCACAGCTAAAACTGGTATAAAACTGGGCATTAATCTCTTTAAAAATGTTTGTAGCTCTCAACACGAGTTCTTAAGTATCAAATGCAGTTAGCGAATAAAAGAAGTTACTTTAGGCGGAAAGTATACAGTATACAATAAGACTGTTTTTATACAGAACCACATTCAAGATCAGGTGTAGTTAAGTTAAAAGACTTTCACTACACCTACTTTTTGGTATAAACATGTTTGTGGTTACGTGGCCTAGTTCGGAGTTGGGTCGTGTTCGAATACTCAGTATTCTGAACAGTACTCAAAATACATTTTGCCGGAATTCAAATAGTATTCGAATACATTTGTGTGTTTGGTATTCGGTATTCGGCAGAATACTTTTTGGTTAGTATTCGGGACTTTGTATTAGAATACTTTTTGAAGTATTCGACGAATATTTTTTGAGTATTCGAATACCGGAATGTGTAAGCAGTATTCGAATACCAAGATTGTCAAGTGTAGAATACCAAATGGCAACAAAAAGTAGGGAAAAAGGAGGTGAGGACCTTTTTTTGCTCTTTTAATTTTTTAATCATCGGTTTTTTTCTTTTTGTAGTATTCAAATACCGATGCCGGGTGTTCGTCAATACTGAGTATTTGAATACTTTCTTTTCAAGTATTTAAATATTCGGTATTTGAATACTTTCTTTTCCGGTATTTGTATTCGAATACCGATTTTCAGTATTCGACCCAACTCTGGCCTAGTATACATCCCTTTTTACAATTGCAAAAAATTGTGCCCAAAAGACTTTTAAGTGCAGATGGAAGTAAGGTTCGAACTAGTTCTGATGAATTGTCCAGTCACGTCCAACCCCAGTCTTTTGGGTCTAGATGATAACCGAGCCACAATTAAATAAGCAGCCGCTGAGGTTGGAGAAAGATCAGCCAAGCGCACTCTTTTTATTTCAAGTATTTTTGACGACACATGCTTATCGAAATTTATTTAAGCACGTAGTTTTGGTGGTTTCTTTTTACCCAACCTTCTCATATTTATAATATTTTATATGTGTGGAAATACGGTGACGAATAGAATAATATTTTTTCTTTTACAGCTTCGGTGGTGTATGTACAGGATTTTCATAGAAGAATAGAAAAAAACGCCTAAAGAGGTAAACTTTCTTTAAATGGGACACCCTGATTATTATGTCACCCTTAAAAAGATCTTTTAAAAAGGTTTACAAAATACCACATTTAATTTATCTTTCTTTTAAAAGTCTCGAAAATATGGCCATTTAAATATGGATATGATTTCCATTACATCACCAGTCTCAGCTTAGTGCCGTAGGTAGATATAATGGAAATTATATCTACTTTTTTCAGATTTAGGTGGTCATATTTCAAAACTATTAAACATAGATATGGGCATTTCTCTGTAATCTCGTACAAATGCTGACCCGGTAAATATTTTTAACATTTGTCAAAAATCCATGCCCTATTTCAAAGAACATTGCATTCGGTAAGGATGTCAACTTTACAACAATTTGCGTTTTATTTTACTAAAAAACATTTGTAAATATTACAGTTTGTTTCTATTATGCAGGCAGGGGACTGTTTAAAAATTCTGGGGACAAACTTCACAGGTGTTTACTAAATATAATAAAATTCGTAATGGGACCTTGTTATATGGAAATATATCTTAAATAGATTTTTTTATAATCTATTAACTGTTTAATGTAAGTATTTTCAACAATTTCTTCGTAAATCTAATTTTGGGGCAAAAAAACAGGGTTGGGAACAGCCAGGGGACTGTATTTTTAGAGGTTTTATCACTCCTAGAAAAAAAATTAAAACAGTTATGGTTCTAAAAATAATGGGCCCGTAAAGTTTTAGGATTAAAGTTTTATTAGGAGTTGATAAGTAATATTTATTTAAATATTTTAATTACTGTTTGGAAAAATCGGTCGGGACAAGCCGATTACGAGTTTACAGAGAATCGCCCATATATCAAACGTGTGTGATGTTTATTTGTTTCCTTTTCTATGCTCAAAAGATAATAGATAAAAAAGTATGAAACTTTTATACATGACGTTTTTTCTATCCTTTTTGGTTAAACTTAAAAGTAAATGTCAACATATAAATGAAAATTCTGTACGTGGTGTACTTATACATTATGACGATTACAACTTTTTCAACTTTTGAATCATATCTCAAAACTGGTAGGAAAAAAGTATAAGGTTTTTTGTAGATAATTATATGCCCTAAAATTTTTGTTTAAACTTACCATTTTGCTGGAAATCTCGAAAAACCCGTTTACATTTTATTTATAATGGTGTTTCGAAAACACCTACCAATTTACAGCCGGTTGGGAATTTTTGTAACCTGACTCCTATTTTTTGGTCCAAAGTGACCGGACTATAGAAGGTTTTCGCTTTTTGAAAAAAATTGATAGTGCCCCCTTGTCACTAGGCACGTGACCTTCAAAATATTTATGCTCAAAAGTAGTTTCAGTGACACCCTTTTATCCAAATTGTACCCAATCTGGATATCTTGACTCATTTAAAAATAAGGAAGAAAATAAAATTTAAATCCTCACTTTATAATGACGTGCTGTTTGTTGTAGGTTTTGCCTTTACAAAATGAAATGAAAGAGCCCCCAAAGTTTAGGAAACCACTGGGTGTGCTCAATGTTGGCATGGTAATTGTAACAGCAATGTACATAACTGTAGGAGGCCTGTCCTATGTGAAATATGGTGATGATATTAAGGGTAGTGTTACTCTAAATTTACCACATGATGAAGTGTAAGCAACCCTATTTTTTATTAATATATTTTTAAACTGTAGAGTTTTAAATTTGTACTTTGTTTTAAGTTTATTTGGACATATTATTATACTACAACAGTAATAATATGTCCATTATTTCACTCACTATTGTCATTGATACCACTAGTGCTAAATTTATTTCTGAAATATTTTCAAGGCCACGAATATTTTGAAAATTATCCCGAGCCGCAGGCTAGGGGAATTTTCTTAAAATATTCGTGGCCGAGAAAAAAATCCAGGTATAATTTAAGCACGTGTGGTATTCGGTAAGAAAATTTCACACCAAGTTTGTGTTAAATAATATTCTTTTAAATTATTATTTATAACTTTGACACGAGCTTTAAAATTTTACTATAAAATAAATATTTTTCATTTTACCAATTGTAGGTGCAAATATATGTAATTTTAGAGCTTATCATTGTTTATTCTTTTATATTATATATACCTTATATTACTACAGTTGGTAAAAATAGTTTATTTAAATTTTTTAGACCCATACCTTGCTTTCGTTTGCTCTTCATTTATGTCTAGTACTTCAGTCCTATGATATTATTTGACTAACTGTAATTGTATAAAACTGTCATTTAGGGTCCAAAAACCTTACATTATTTTATATTATGTTATGTCTGAAATACTACAACTGGTACAAAATAACATTTTCTTTAAGTATGTATGTGAATGACAGACATGACGTTAAAACAAATTCAATGATTATGTCAAAAAATTTCCACTATAATTCGCTTCAGGGTACCCCAGGCTGAAGAAAAAATTTCCGATAAATACTTGTGTTGTCATGGTAATGCAACCAAAACTACACATTTGATTGGTCAAAAAACAGTGGTGTGGAATTTTCGACAAAATTTCTTTACAATCATAATTTACTTTCTTCTACATAAATGCTATATTTGATAACTTGGGTTCTTTGGTAGAAGCATGGTCTTAAACCTAAAGCAATCATTAAATATTCATGTTTTTCAGTAGTATACGATGTATCTCAAAAAATGTGAGTTTTGTGCCAGAGGAAAGTACCTCTATTTTTAAAAATATCGAAAATTATTATAAAGGAAAAAAGTTTAGAAATAAAAATAACTTTTAAATAACTAACCAGAACTAACTCATTGATTTGCAAAAAAAGTTTTATTTTTTTATTTTTTACAATAAAACGATGAAAATTTAAATTTGTACATTTGTAATTATTTATTTCAAAATGTAATATCTAAGGAAAGCTTAAGAACTATCAAAACTGTGAAATAGTCACAGCAACGCTCATTATCGCACAAAAAATTAAAAAAACTTTTTTCTTGAAAATAAACAAATTTGCATATTTAAGGGTTATTTTAATTTCTAAACATTTTTCCTTGATAATAATTTTCGATATTTCCAGAAATAAGTGTACTTCTATCTTGAACAAAATTCATAATCTTTGAGATACCTCGTCTGTACTGATAAAAATGAATATCTAATGATTACATTTTAGGTTTAGATTTAGATCATGCAGAAATTTTCATAAAAATTACTTTTTTTCGTAAAATTGATAATAAAACAGTTTCCCATAAATGGAGAATTTAGGCGGACACACTGTATATACTAATTTATTGAAAACATTAAAAGTAAACAAATGTAAAATTGAATAATTTAAAATATGTATATTTTTTTAGGTTAGCACAGTCAGTCAAAGTAATTATTCCATGTGGAATTCTTCTGACATATGCACTCCAATTTTACATTGCTGTAGATATCATCTGGCCCAACGTTTTGGCATTTTTGGGACCTAATGTAAAATATCCTGTATTTGCAGAACTGACGTTTAGATCCTTCCTTGTATTGGTTACTTGTAAGTATAAATTTACGGATATTTAAACTAATGTAAAATTTTAAAAAATAGCTCATTTAACAATACATACAG